>CM053785.1:596917487-597152487 GCA_028749045.1 Cupressus sempervirens | reverse complement strand
ATAATAATTAATTGAAAAGGTCTAACACTAGAATCAAGGAATTGTTTTGAGGACATGGTATAAATGAAGGGCATTTTCCTTTATCAATTATGACATGGATTTTATTGATAAGAGAAAAATGTGAAGTTGAGTAGAGCAGTGCGGAAGTGAAGGAAACTTCATTGCCAAGGTTTTGCTATGTGATTTGAGGTTTGTGACCTAGTTTACAAGGTTTGACAGTGATTGGTTCAATTGACAGAATAGAGGAAATAATAAAATAATATTAAACTACATGTTTCAATAGTGAGCTCTTCTTGTAGTTGAAATTGCATGTTTGGACAGTGGACTTTTCTTGCATACATTGTACTACATCTCCTAATAGTGTTGAAAAACTCCTAACAGGGTTGGTATCTCATAATAAGGATTCAAAGTCTCATAATAGGGACTCTATGTACTAAATATTGTAATAGACTCCTAACAGGGTCCATCCTTTAACAAGGAATATTTATATTAGTACACCATCTTGTGGGCATCATTCCCACTAGGGTTTTCCCTCTAATCAAGGGTTTCTCTAGTTAAGATATCTAGTGTAATTGTCTATGTGCATATTATTATGGTTGTTTACTTTAGTTGAATGGTTAAATTTGTTTAAAGAAAATGAATGTTTCAATTGTCAGATAACTAATTCACCCCCCCTCTTAGTTATCTTGGTGGCCTATTGTTTGTAACAATTGGTATCAGAGCATTAGGTCTTTGAAGATACAATTTAAGATCTATGGTGAACATGTTTAGGGAAGATAGTCCTACATCTAGTAGAGGAAATTTTGACACTCAAATGATGGAAATTCTTGGTGAGTTATTAGATTTGTATAAAGAGAAGAATATTGAGTTTTTAGATCCAGAACCCTTGTATTGTATACAAGGGAACAATAGCATAAGAAACAATAGATCTAGATCAAAAGAATACATAAAGATAAATGAAGTTATTGATCTACTTACAAAGAGAGAACTAGAAGGTATGGAATTTTTTGTTTGTTGGACATGTAAAGCGTTTGGTCATTTTTCAAGTAAATGTCCTAAGAGAATGAGAAAAGCTAGAAAGAGTCTACTTTTTGATAAAGTTAAAGAATTTAGAGAAAGTATGCAAAGATCCTTGAAAGACTATGTCAATTAGACTAGATTGATTATAGAAGAGACCATTATGAGAATTGATGAGAAATTTAGGATACAAGAGAGAATAGTTGATTATGATTTAGATGATGATATTGTTTCTAAGCCAAGGAATGATGAGGTATTCCTTGAGACTAAAAATGATTTATAGAATGAAGGAGAGCCAAGGCAGGAACAAAGTTCGAAACCTTCAGCAGAGCCAAAAGTTGAAATAAAAACTCCTACTTTAGGAAAGAATATGATAAAGAATCACCCATCTCAGTAGATCATTGGAAGCAAAGACAAAGGTGTGATAACAAGAAGCAAAGTAAATGAAGAACTATGCTTGATAATTCAAGTTGAACCTAAGAATGTAGATGATGCATGTAAAAATGATTATTGGAAACAAGTCATGAAAGAAGAATTGGATCAAATAGTAAATAATTAGACATGGGAATTGGTCCTCAAACTAAAAAAAAAGAATGTGATAGGAACTAAATGGGTATTTAGAAACAAAATGAATAAACAAGGAAAAGTTGTAAGAAACAAAGCAAGATTGGTATGTAAAGGTTATACCAAGAAGGGATAGATTATGAGGAGACCTATGCTCCAATAGCTAGAATAGAAGTAGTAATATTATTCTTAACCTATGCAACATAAAAAAAAATTCAAGGTGTATCAGATGGATGTCAAGTCAACATTTCTAAATGGAGAAATTGAAGAAGAAGCATACATTGAGCAGTCTAAATGATGTCCTTTGACATATGACAAGCACATGGTATGAAGATTGAGGAAAACATTGTATGGCTTGAGGTAAGCACCCAAAATGTGGTATGCAAGGTTGAACAAACATTTGACAAAGCTTGGATATAGCAAAGGTATGACAGACAGTAATTTGTATTGGAAAGAAATTGATGATGGTTTGATTATTTTGGTAATATTTGTTGATGACATCATATTTGGAAGAAATGATGAAGAAAGTGAGATTTTTTCTAAGGAGATGAAGAAAGAATTTGAAATGAGTATGATATGAGAGATGAAATATTTTCTAGGATTGCAGATTGTACAGAATGGAGAAAGAATCTTTATTTCTCAGACTAAGTACTTGAATATGATAGGAGAAATGAAATATTTTCTAGGATTGCATATTGTATAGAATAAAGAAAGAATCTTTATTTCTCAGACTAAGTACTTGAAGGATTTACTAAAAAGGTTTGTTTTGGAAACATGCAAACCTGTTGGAACACGTATGGTAACTGGAAATAAGCTATCTACAAAGGATGAGACACCTACTATTGAGCAAAAAAAGTAAAAATATATGATTAGAGGATTGCAATATCTAACTCACACAAGGCTAGATATAGAAAATGCAGCTTGAATTGTTGCAAAATTCAAAGCTGATCCCAAAGAAGCACATTATGCAACAATCAAAAAGATATTTAGATATCTAAAAGGAACATCCAAGTTTGGATTGCGGTATGAAAGATCTAATGATTTCCATCTAAGTGTTTATATTGATGTATATTGGGTAGGTAGTATGGATGACATAAAGAGCACTCGTGGTGGAGCCTTCTTTCTTGGAGGAAGTTTGGTTTCTTGGTTAAGCAAAAAGCAAGATTGTACATTATAGAGTACAATAGAAGTAGAGTATGTTATAATAGAAAAAATTGCAATCAAGTCATTTGGATGAAGTAGATGGTAAAGGATATAAGGATAGAAATCAATGAACCTGTTGTCATACATTGTGACAACACAAGCACAATAAATATGTGTAAGAATCCAGTGTTGCATTCTAAGACTAAGCATATTTAAATAAAGTATCATATATTGAGTGAGAAAGTTACAGAAAGGGAAATTAGATTGGAGTATGTGAGCACTAAAGAATAGATTGTAGATATATTTAAAAAGCCTCTTCCCAAAGAGACTTTTGAGTATTTGCGAGGTATGCTTGGGGTTATGCCCCTTCCTACATCAGAGTAGAAGATCCAAGAATGCATCAGTCCAGTGTAATAGATCAGAATTGTTGTCTAGACTAAATACTGATGCTTCCTATATGGGCGAGTATTTGTGATGGAAAAACTCATCTAGGAATCTTGTTGAATGTTGTTTTGAATAGTGTCTTTTGACACTTGAGCTAAGTAAGAATTACTTGTTGCAAAGTTTGATGCAAAAAAGTTGGTTGCTGAAACCTTTGACATTGATGTCAATAGGGGAGATGTTTGGCATGAAAAAAAACATGGGAAAATAGTATGCATAATAGATGGGAGAATTTTGACATGAGTACAACATGAAATGACATAAGTCACATTAAGGCATATCAACAGGGAGAATGATTGATGAAGAGGATTTGAAAAGATGAATAGTCATTTTTTGGTATTCTTAGAACTAGATATTTTTCATCTATGTTGCCATTAATGCCAAAGGTGGAGATTGTTGCCAGCATGAATGTTGACAATATTCCTACGGGGGAGTATTATAGATATGTTACATTTATGATTGAGTTTGTCATTGATGTCAACATAGCAATTTTCTACGATATCTGACAGAAGAACAACAAAAAGAACAAGTTGGTATGGATGAATAGTTGAGTATTATAGCTATCTAAGGTTATGGGAGATACTTATGAGTATCTAGTATATGAACTTAACATTGGAAGAAGAAATGATAAGTCTAGAGGAAGTTCTATAAGTTTTGGTGATGTTTGTTTTGAGATAGAGTTTACAAAGGCATGTTTGGTATATATCTTAGTAGAGTTGATATTCTAAGAATCAAGGTTGAGGACATGAAGAAGATGTATTGGAAATGATGTGGCTAAGTTCACTCATCATAATATTGGATCTATAAAAAGATATTCAAGTTGCAAGGTGGAAGATTAATGTTGTCTCTAAGTGTAACATGTTCTTAATGTGTCCTATAATAATTAATTGAGAAGGTCTAACAACGGACTCAGGGAATTGTTTTGAGGAAATGGTATAAAAGAAGGAGATTTTCCTTTATCAATTATGACATGAATTGTATTGATGTGAAGTGCTTGTAAGCAGAGAGAAAGAAGAATGTGAATTTGAGTAGAGTAGTGTGAAAGTGAAGGAAACTTCATTGTTGAATTTTGCTGAGTGATCCAAGGATTAATATTTGGATCCAAGGTTTCTGACCTAGTCTACAAGGTTTGACAGTGATTGGTTGGGTTGAAAAAATAGAGGAAGAAGAAAATAACAATAAACTACATGTTTGAGTAGTGAGCTCTTCTTGTAGTTGAAATTCCATGTTTGGGTAGTCAGCTCTTCTTGCATACATTGTACTACAACTCTAATAGGGTTGGAATCTCCTAATAGGGAGTCAAAGTCTTGTAATAGGGACTCTATGTAATATATGTTGTAATAGACTTCTAATAGGGTCCATCCTCTAACAAGGAATATTTATATTAGTAAATCATCTTGTGGGCATCATTCCCACTAGGGTTTTCCCTTTGATTAAGAGTTTCCATAGTTAACATATCTGGGGTAATTTTTTGTGTGCATCTTATTATGGTTGTTCTTTACTTTGGTTAAATGGTTAGATTTGTTTAAAGAAGATGAATATTTGAATTGTTAGATAATTGATTCACACACACCCTCTATTAGATTGTGGTGACTGATTAGGAAAGTACTGTACATACTTCATAAATTGTGGTGACTGATCATATGACTAGTGTAAATTTTTTTTGGGCAGTAGCCAACATGGTAGCCGACATATTATGGCCAACATATGGCCTATATGTTATAACCCTAAAGTGGTCTAATACTTGTATAAAAGGGCTTAGGGTTGGGTATTTTTCATAATGTTGTAATATGAAATTGGTTCTTGCGGCGGTATTGAGCTATAAGGGATTACAGATTGTAATCAAGTTGTAATCACTGGATTGTAATAAGATCGGACTTGCTGTTTGGTGGACGTAGCTCAGGGATTGGGTGAACCACGTTAAATCTTGGTGCCTTGTGTTCATTTCTATGTGATCTATTATTTTTTCTGTTATTGGTTATATTTGCATGTAGTTTTTATTTCTGTCCGTGGTTTATCCTAACAAGTGGTATCAGAGCAAGGTTGTCTTTCAGTTATCCTCTGCAGGAAAGTCTCACGGTTAAGTGGGAGTCTCACAGTTGAGTGGGAGCGATGGCAGATGAGGGTAAGCTGAGGGTTGACAGGTTTAATGGGTATAACTTCCAGTTATGGAAGATGCAAATGGAAGACTATTTATATCAGAAGGATTTATGAAAGCCGTTGGAAGGAAAAGCCAAGAATCAGGGAACTATGTCAGAGGCTGAATGGGATCTCTTGGACAGAAAGGCACTCGAAAGCATTCGGTTATGCTTGGCACCATTGGTGGCATTTAATATTACAAAAGCAAAGACGAAAAAAGATTTGATGAAAACCCTAGCGAAACTGTATGAAAAGCCCTCCGCTTCAAATAAGGTATTTCTCATGAAGCATTTATTTAATATGAAAATGGCAGAAGGTGGATCTGTTGCAGATCATTTAAATAAGTTTAATACTATTACTAGTCAATTATCTTCTGTGGGTATCAATTTTGATGAAGAAATTAGGGCTCTCTTGATTTTGTGTTCTTTGCTTGAAAGCTGGAATGGCTTGGTAATGGCGGTGAGTAATTATGCTCCTGGATCTAGTACCCTAAAATATGATGATGTGATCGGTATTATTTTAAGTGAGGAAACTCGTAGAAAATCCTTAGGTGGATCTACATCAGGAAGTGCTTTAAATGCACAAAGTAGGGGTAGAATGACTGAAAGAGGAAGTAACTCTAGAAATTGTGGGAAATCAAGAGGAAAGTCAAAGGGGAGGAGGTCTCAATCGAGAGGACCAAATGATTGCTGGTACTGTGGGAAACCAGGGCACAAAAAGAAAGATTGTTGGAATCGAAAGAAAAATGAAGGAGATAAATCAGATGGAGACAAGGAGGAAAATGTGGTAATTAACAAATCCGAAGAGGATGCTTTGCTTCTGTCTTTAGAGAGTGTTGATGATTCATGGGTTTTAGATTCTGGTGCTTCATTTCATGCTACACCTCATAGAGGTTATTTCATTGATTATGTCCAAGGGGATTTTGGGCTTGTTTATTTGGGGGATAATGAACCCTATCAGATTGTTGGAAAGGGAAAAATTAAGATTAAGTTGCAGAATGGGAATCATTGGCTACTACACGAGGTAAGACATGTTCCAAAACTAAGTAGAAATTTAATTTCAGCAGGGCAACTCGGTGATGAGGGTTGTGTAGTTACTTTTAATGATAAAAATTGGAAGGTTTCAAAAGGTTCCCTTGTAGTAGAAAAAGGTGTGAAAGTAGGCACCTTATATCTTTGTACAGGTCATATTGTTCCTTCTACTTTGATTGTTTCAGAGAAAAATGAATATTCAGGAACAATTACTGTAGTTGAGCAGGGAGAATAAATAGCTGCTGTAGATTCTAATACAGCACTGTGGCACAATAGACTTGGGCACATGAGTGAGAAAGGTATGAAAGTACTTCATTAAAGGAATGTTTTACCAGGTCTAAAATGTGTGAATATGGATTTTTGTGAAAGTTGTGTGTATGGAAAACAAAAGAGAGTGAGTTTCGTAAAGACAGGGAAGGAAAACAAAATGGAGAAATTAGAGCTTGTGCATACAAAAGTATGGGGACCAGCCTAGGTATCTTCCCTTGGTGGCTCTCATTATTATGTTACATTTATTGATGATGCAACTAGAAAAGTATGGGTTTATTTCATTAGAAAAAAATCTGATGTATTTCAAACTTTTAAGAAATGGAAATGCTTGGTTGAAAATGAGACTGGTAAGAAATTAAAATGTCTCAAATCTGATAATGGTGGTGAGTATTGCAGTCATGAATTTGAAGATTATTTCTCCACTAATGGTATTCATAGAAAAAAAACTATTCCAAGGACTCCACAGGAAAATGGAGTGGCTGAATGCATGAACAGGACTATAATGGAGCGCGCAAGGAGCATGAGGTTGCATGCTGGGTTGCCCTTACACATGTGGGCGGAGGCTATCAATACTATAGTATATTTGATTAATAGAGGTCCCTCTACTCCTTTGGGTTGTGGTATTCCAGAGGAAGCATGGACTGGTAAGAAGGTGAGTTATTCTTTTCTCAAGACCTTCGGTTGTGAAGCTTTTGCTCATATAGACTCTGAAAATAGAACCAAGCTAGAAGCTAAATCAAAGAAATGTGTCTTTTTTGGATATGACATTAATGAATTTGGTTATAGGCTTTGGGATTTTGAAAATCTTAAAATTATTAGAAGTGGGGATGTCATATTCAATGAGAAAGTGTTGTACAGAGATCTGTTACAGCAACATGAGAAGAAAGAAGATGATTATGTAGTGCTGGATGATACTCCAAAAGCTGATGTTCCAGCCATTCCTCATGATGTGCAACAAATACCACACACACCAGTGAATGTTAGATGGTCAACAAGGAAAATTAGACCTCCAAAAAGGTTTTCTCCCTCTTTGTATTCTATTTTACTTATTGATGTTGGTGAACCTGAGAGTTATGATGAAGCTATGCAGGTGGATACTAAGATTCAGTGGGAGTCTGCAATGAAAGATGAAATGGACTCTTTGCTGAAAAATAAGACATGGGATTTGTGCAAGTTGCCTGCAGGTAAAAAGGCTTTACAGAATAAGTGAGTTTACAGCTTGAAAGAAGAGGAAGGAGGTAAGAAAAGATTTAAGGCCAGGTTAGTTGTAAAAGGATTTGCACAGAAAAAGGAAATTGATTTTTATGAGATATTTTCTCCTGTTGTTAAAATGACTTCTATTCGTACTATTTTAAGTCTTGTGGCTATTGAAGATTTGCATTTAGAGCAGATGGATGTTAAAACAACCTTTCTTCATGGTGATTTGGATGAAGAAATATATATGGCTCAGCCATAGGGTTTTGAGGTCAAAGGTAAGGAGAACTTAGTGTGCAAATTGAAGAAAAGTTTATATGGCTTGAAGCAAGCACCTCGGCAATGGTATATGAAATTTGATAGTTTTATGCATGAGCATGGATATAATAGGTGTCATTCAGATTACTGTGTTTATTTTAAGAGGTTGGATGATGATAGCTACATTATTTTATGTTTATATGTTGATGATATGCTTGTAGCTAGGTCTAACATGGATCATATTAAGGGGCTGAAATGCCAATTAGCACATGCATTTGCTATGAAGGATTTGGGGGTAGCAAAACAAATCCTTGGTATGAAGATTTGTAGAGATAGGAAGAATAGAACATTGACGCTATCTCAAGCTGATTATGTTGAGAAGGTGTTGCAACGTTTCTCTATGGAGAATGCTAAAGTTGTCAGCACACCTTTACCTGGTCATTTGAAATTGACTAAGGAGATGTGTCTCAAGACACAGGAAGAGGAGGATACGATGTCCAAGGTACCCTATGCTTTAGTTGTAGGAAGTTTGATGTATGCTATGGTATGCACTAGGCCAGATATTGCACATGCAGTGAGAGTCATTAGCAGGTATATGAGTCATCTAGGATTTGAGCATTGGAATGCTGTCAAGTGGATTCTCAGATATTTGAGAGGAACATCCAATAAGTGTTTACACTTTGGGGGCTCTACTACTGATTTACAGGGCTATGTTGACTCAGATTTGGTAGGGGATATTGATACTAGGCGGAGTACTACAGGTTATGTCTTTACTGTTAGTGGGGCAACTGTGAGTTAGGTTTCTAGGTTACAGAAGATTAATGCTTTATCCACTATAGAGGCAGAGTATGTTGCTGCTACAGAGGCATCTAAAGAGATGATATGGCTTCAGTTCTTCCTAGAAGAATTGGGACATCCTCAGAAGGATAATTATTTGTTCACAGATAGTCAGAGTGCCATTCATCTTGCTAAGAATTCAGCTCTGCATTCTAAGACCAAACACATACAGTTGCAGTACCATTTCATTCGGTCAGTTTTGGAGGATGGACAGTTAAAGCTGGAGAAGATACATACCAATGACAATCCAGTAGATATGTTGACAAAGGTTGTAACAAGGGAGAAGCTGAACTCCTCTTCAGCTTCGGTTGGTCTTTTAGACTGAACATGAATAAAAGAACAGTAGAGTCCAGGATGGTTTGATCCAGTGGGAGCCCCATGTGGTAGTGGTATTGCTACAGGATCAGTCTCCAAGTGGGAGATTGTTGTTTAGTGTGGACCCTGATCAGTCCCCAAGTGGGAGATTGTTAGATTGTGGTGACTGATCAGGAAAGTACTGTACATACTTCATAAATACTTCATAAACTGTGGTGACTGATCATATTACTAGTGTAATCACTGGATTGTAATAAGATTGGACTTGCTGTTTGGTGGACATAGCCCAGGGATTGGGTGAACCACGTTAAATCTTGGTGCCTTGTGTTCATTTATGTGTGATCTATTATTTTTTCTGTTATTGGTTATATTTGCATGTAGTTTTTATTTCTGTCCGTGGTTTATCCTAACACCCCCCTCCCAGTTATCTTGGTGGACTATTGTTTCTAACAAAGGCACCATTGGAGTTGATATACAATGATCTTATGTCATTTCCCACTCCAACTTTTTCATGTGCTTGACTTGTTCTCACTTTCATAGATGATTTCTCTAGAGACAGATGAGTGTATTTTTTGAAGTATAAGTCTAATATCTTTGATTCATTTTGAATCTTTAAGACATTTGTGGAGAAGAAATCTAGTCTTTCTATCAAGCGTATAGACACTAAAAATGGGGGGGAATATGTGAATCAATCTTTTATAGATTTTCACAATAAGAATGGTTTACAACATCAATTCACTTTTCCCCATTCCCATAAGTAAAATGGGGTTGTAGTGAGAAAGAATATGACATTACGAGAGATGGCCAATTATATGATACAATCTCGAGCTATGAATTCTTCATTTTGGGATGAGGCTATTAATTATGCCAATTATATTCAAAATCGGATGCGTCACAAGGCATTGTGACACTTGACTCCCAAGGAGACTTGGACTCATGTCAAGTTCGATATTTCTTCTTTCTGCATTTTTGATAGTGAGGCTTGGCCATTTATTCTAGATGCTTAAAAGAAAACCATGGAGAAGAAGATCCGATCACTCATCTTTGTTGGCCATTATGAGAAAATGAAGGCATACAAGTTTTTTGATCATGATTCTAGAGATGTCTTCTTTAGGTGAGATGTTCCATTTGATTTGCATTATCCTCCAATGAAGCCACCATCACTAACTTCTCCCTCACTACCCAGTACCTCTTTTACTCCTTTGTCGGACTATGCATCCTCCAAGGAAGATATTGAAATTGATCCCCCTTCACCACCTCCAATAGTTGTTCAATGAGTGCCCAAGTAGGCTTGTACTATTGTTGATGTAAAATGACCTATGGAAGGTGATCCTACAAATTATCGTCACACTTGTACTCAGACTTTTGGTAATGGACTCTTGAGTCATGCCATTTTCAGATGATCCATAGAGTTTTTCACATGTGACAAGACACTTAGAGTGGGATAGGGCTATGGATTAGCAGTACTCTTCTTTGATGAAGAACCACACATAGGATTTTTGTCCTCTTCCATGGAGAACAATGTTGGTTTGGTGCCAGTGGGTCTACTGTACCAAGTATGCTATAGATGGTTCCATTGATAGGTACAAGGAACATCTTTCTATAAAGGGATTTTCATAGGTTGAGGGTATTGATTACTCTAAGACCTTTTCTCGTATTTCCAAGATGAATACTATTTTCCTTGTACTCTCTCTTGTAGCTTTACATTGATGAACAATTTTTTATATCGATGTGAATAGTGTCTTTTTTCATGGAGAGCTTCATGCAACCACATGGTTTTGAGAAGGACTCTTCATTGGTATGTAGGCTTCAAAAGTCTTATATGGTCTCAAATAGGCCCTTCAGGCTTGGTATGAGAAGATGGATTCCTTCTTTCTTTCTTCATAGTTCATTCAATGTCATTCCAATTCTATAATTTACATTTAGTGTGATGGGGCTGACTTATTGATACTTGTTCTTTATGTAGATTATTTAATCATTATAGGTAGCTCCCCTTCCATGATACAAAGTGTTCAATGATCCTTGAGAGAGCAATTTGAGATGACATACCTTGGAATTATGCACTATTTTTTGGGCCTACAAGTTGTTTAGTCTTTAGATGGGATAACCATACTCCAACAAAATTATTCTCTTGATATGCTTTAGCAATTCAATATGCTTCATTGTATGCCTTGTCCCAAAAATTTTCAATCAGGTGTTGTTTTATCTACAACTTGCATTATTCCTACAATGGATTCCACTTTATACATACAACTTGTGGGTAGTTTTTTGTAACTGAAACACACATGGCATGATATTTCCTCGATGGTTAGACTTGTCTCTCAATTCTAACATGATCCACATGAGTGTCATTTGAAACATTCCAAATGTATATTGGGGTACATTTGAGGTACTACATGTTATGACTTTCACTACACATTAGGGGATCCTCACATTGTTAGTTACACAAACTCAAATTGGGCTAGTGATATTGATGATCAAAATTCTACTTCTGGATTTGTCTTCTATCTTGGTTCTAGTCCTATCACATGGTCTTACAAGAAAGATCATGCTCACACATTATCATCTATAGAGGCAGAGTATAAGGCAGCTATGCTATCCAGTTAGGAGGTTTTCTAGGTATGACAGTTGGTGATAGAGTTTGGATTTCCTCCTAGTCATCCCACCTTTCCATAGTGTGATAATTAGAGTGATATACACATTTCTTGCAACCCAGTTGAGCATTAGTGGACCAATAACATTGAGCTTCACATGCACTTCATCAGGCATTTGATTCAGGATGGTGCTCTAAGCTTGGATTACATTCTCATTGCTGAGAAGGTTGCAGACATGTTCACTAAATTTTTTCAATCCCCACAACAGCTTTAGTTGTGTTCTATGCTTTAGGTGAAGGAAGTTGTCCTTGGGGGTCTCAGTGATGGGTCCTCCTTCCTTCTTTTCTTTTTATCTCTTTTTGAAGTAGGGTTTTTCCAACTAGGTTTTTCTATTTCTCCATTTTATAGAGATTTGGTTGTGACTGGGTACCTCATCAGACCTTGTTGCCAGGACCCAAGTTTGCTTTCAACATTGCATTGTAGTTTCCTTGCTTTTTTTACATTATTTATAGCTGCATTGTTCTCATCTTAAGGGAGACTATTAGAGTGAAGCATTAATTTAATTTAATTTTTTAAATTACCTTTAATCCCTTTCTTAATATTTCTCTTTATGCACTTTACATTTTTATTTAATAATTAATTAATAATTATTAAATTTTATTTACCTCTTAGGGTTTCCCTTTTAGGCTTTCGGTCTCCTTCTACAAGGATTGATATTTTATAATTATCTTTCATTTGTTTTAGTCTGATAATATAATTTACATATTCTTAGAGTAAAACCCTTGCCTCTTCTTTGCTTTTTCTTCTCTGTGACAAGTTCTTACATGTAGGTATTCTTTGGGCTTTGTGGATTTGTATTGCTCAAATCCTTTAGATTCATCCTAAATCCCTCATGTTACTATAACCACCTTATCACTTCAGTTATACCTTATGTATCTCATCATATCACCCTAATCTCCTTATGCCTCCCATTATCTCCCTAGTCTCATTATGTCTCCTATTGTGGACTAGTCATTGATGCATCCTGCCTCCTATGACCAGCAACCCACCACCTTATCACTCCCATCCACCATTGTTGAGCACCTCATTATTCTTTAATCCTCTATTGCCCATAAGCCAAGTCAAATCTCATAACTCTTTTAGTAGTCAACACAACATGCCTCATTAACAGGGTTCAATTTAGTGGTGAATATTTGCCATTTGACAAAAAAATTCTACATATGTGATATGGTGCATCACCCCAAGTTTAGTGAAAATGGGTCACACCCTCAGGCCCATTGCCACAAGATTTATGCCATCAGATCTCTTTTCAAAATGAAATAGTCAAACAAAAAATATATTTTGCACATGACAAATAATACACATTTGCTTATGATTTTTGAAGAACTTTTTTTTGGAGAGGGATGCCATTCACCCCAAAAATATGTGGACACATGTCATAAACTAATTCTATTTCACAAACTATCTATGCATGGCCACATAATGGACAAACCATATTTGCCTTGGAAATGACAAATAATGTGTTTTTATTATGTAAGCTTTGCCAAATATTTTGTATGTGCTATAATATTCCCATGGAATTCACCAAAAAAGAGTCATATAAATATATCAATATATCAGTAAGTTGTCTCAGTTTCAATCAATAGTGAAGTCTCAATTTCTCAAACTATCAAAATTATTATTGGGTGAGTGGCGAGTGTAACGATTGCAATTTAGGAAAAGCTAAGTAATTTTGACCCCTATCTGTATGCTATCTATAATTTTAGTTCATTATTATTTAGTACATATAAGGTATATTGTTAGTTGTCAGTTATCAATAAAACTAGTGACTAGTACCATTGAGTCATGCAGTAACTAGGGAAACATATGACATTTATATTTTATAGTGTATGTTGTACAACTAATGAATACTATTTAGATAAATATATGTAATAGACTATAATCAACTACCACTTTTTTAACAACTTGAATTTTATGGCAGCCTATATTTCTTGGGCAATGTCAAACATGAACAAGGGTAAGAGTCCTAGATGTGGTGGAAGTCAAGAAAGGCTAGCCAAATACACTCACAAAATCTTGCCATCACATTTTAGTGGCCAAAATCAGGAAGCTACAACAACACAAGTACATTTACAAGATTTCCAACCATTTCCATTGTGAGTTCCACTGACACATATTGAAGAAGTTGGTGAACCTGATATCTTTGATCATGATGAACTTGAAGAAGATATTTAGGTAAATACCCAGAGTAGCCAAGATCTTCAAGTCAATACCCAGAGTATCCAAAATAATATAATAAACTTAGATGAGAATTCCAAAGATGGTGATGGTTCATGACCAAGAAAGGGAAAAAGGAAATAAAATGCAAAAATTGACGTGAAATCCAAAAAGATCAGAATTGGGATCTATCGATCAAGAATTTTTAAATAGAATGGGTCTCAAAGTATCAATTCATTGAACCTATACACAATCCAAAAGAAGTTGAGCCTTTGGTATAATTTATATGTATGATATACACAAGGATAAATAAAAATGAAAAGAAGTTGTAGCTAAAACTTGACACCATAGAAAAACATATGGGTAAAATTTATGAGAAGAAAATCATACATGGAGTGGAAAAATTAGTGACAAGATGGAAAACCAAGAAGGAATGTCAACATATTAAGAATGCAAAAATCTTATAATTTTATGAGAAAATATAGATGAAGCCTACTCAAGTAAAAGGCTCCATTGAATCTCTTCTTGGAAAAGCAATGGAAGTTGAAGAAATGGTTACAGTTCTTTAGTTAAGTGGTGTCATCTATATTTTGAGAAAAGGACATGCCATGACAGACTACCCATCATTGAGTGAATTATTACACTTTGTGAAAGTTCATTATTATTCAAGGAGTCACTGGTAGGTAAACAACAAATGAGAATGGGTAAGTTGTCTTATTGAGGTTGAAAAAGGAAAATATCAAAGAAAAAATTAAAGAGTAAAATTTCATTGCATTATCTTTAGACGAGGTGACAATAATAGACAATACGTCATGGTTATGCATGCATGTCTATACTATACTCAATTTTTTCCACCAATCCAATCTACAAACTATTGTTAAAATTAAGGATAATTCAACAACAAAAAATATATTTGAACTAGTAAAGAGTTCTATAATTGAATATGGAGGTATAAATGAAATGGCGATTTTCCAAAAGTTGGTAAGTATTGGGGTAGATGGAACCTCAATAATGCAAGGCTACAATAATAGTCTTGTTACAAAGTTAAAATATTTTCTTTCACCTTATATTGTTGGCATTCACTGCATGGCCCACAAAATGAATCTAGCTTTTGGAATTGTCAGTAACTCTCCATAAATATATAGAGTTGAAGTTTTAATCAAAGATATATATATATATATATATATATATATATATATATATATATAGGCACTTTTGTTAAAGTCCTAAGGCCCCGTTTGGTTGCTGGAAGATGAGGGCCAAAACTGGGTTATCAGGGGCAAAACCAGGTTTTGCAAAAAAACCTTGTTGTTTGGTTGGTTAAAATTATAACCCGGTTTTAATTTCATCTTCCAATTTTGGTCAAAAATTGGAAGAAGTTTCTTCCAGTAAAAAGGTGGAATTCGAAATTAAAACCAGGTTTTGAATTTTATGACAATTTTTTTAATAATATTGTGGGGTCCACAATATATTCATCTTCCGTGTCAACCAAACGGACCATTGGCTTTCCAAACCACAAAACCAGGTTTTCAAAAACCTGGTTATAAGATAACCTGGTTATGTCAAAAATTCATCTTCCCCAACCAAATGGGGCCTAAAAGATTTAGGGAATTTCAACAATTTTTTGAGGGAATAACTAATGGAAGAAAGTTTCTTAAGGATAATGATACCATATGGACCAACTAATGCAAAAATTAGGGTGGTCAATAGAAATATGGTGAGCTACTTGAAAGGTTAAGTAATGTAGAGACGCTCTTGATGTTAGCAGCCATTCTCCTCATGCTAGAGGAAATGAGAAATATAATGAAGAAGATTCAAAAAATATTTTTGTATATTGCAAAATATAATATGTTGCATAAAATGACAAGTGTGGCTCTTGATAATCTCTACATAAATCATGATTTATTTTTTGTTGATGAAAAACTTTTAGGGTGGATGAGAATCATAGATCTAGATAATCCTGATAACTTTTTAAAGTCTGATGCAAAGGGGGAGTTATGTGCCAATATATAGGGTGTTGAGATACCAAAACACTACTATCGAAGGCACGTGTCCATGAGAAAAGGAAAGAAACCCATGCAACCAAAATTAATTATTACTAAGGAAGTGTTTGAACATATTTTTGAGTCTATAATGGATTCTATGAAGGAAATTTCTTATAATATTTCCTAAAAAATTAGAGAAAGATTGCCTCGACATGAATTACTTGAATCAATGTGCATTGTGTTTCCCCATTATTGGAGTTTAAGAAGTCCTAAATATTTTAGAGATAAGTTATTGGTTTTGATAGATCAATTTTGAAAAAGAAAAAAAATCAAGGGGTAATTGTAAATAGAGTTTTATATGAATCTTATTTGAAAGAAGTCTCATCACTATTCCATTACAAAAAAGGAACAATATGATCTTATGTAGAACTCAAGAGAATGATCGGTAACCAAACTTTGGAGAAATCTAGCTCAGAGTGAAGTGTTGTAGGATTCAATATCATAAATTTTCAAGCTTGCTAAATTATGTTTGGCCATGATATTGGGGTCTATGGAGGATGAGAGAGTTTTTAGTGCTTTGGATTTCCTAAAGTCAAAGGTAATAAATAAACTAAATAAGAATTTGGAAAATTGTCTGAGGATGTATACATCTAGATATGAAGTTAATATTTTTTTCTTATGAAAGAGCACTCAAATTATGGAGGAAGAAATGTCAAAGAAGAGGTTTTGGAAACATTTCAAACAATGAGATCACTAACTCAAGTAGTGGTACTAGTATTGGTAGCATTGATGTTGAAGCCGAGGATCATGCAAACAAAGGTATGCAAAATGGACAAAACATGGAGCATAATGAAGGACTACTTTTGAACTTGATGGGGAGGAATCCAAAGATTCAAATGATAAGATATTGTGTCAAGTTTAATAGTCATGATATGATGTGTCAACTCTAAATTTATTATTTATTAGTAATTACTATAGTCTAGATTCTAGATCTTGGACAATATTCTCTGAATCTAATCATGATTCATCTATCATGAGTAATAATTTATATCATTTTCTAAATGTCTAATGTCAAAAAAACATGTAAATTTTATGTTAGATGATGCCATGAACCAAGATTCATTCAAATTTTACCATTACTATTGTTAATTATTTGCATTATCATGTTCATATGATACATTATTATAGCACAATCCTTGATATATTTTTATGAAAATATAGCAATTCAAATGATAATATTCATATTCATTCTCATTACTTTTTAAACACATGATAATTGGTACAATTCAATGAATTCATGTTCCAAAAGTTATATTTGAATACCCAATTTCATAATCATGAGTTATAAGTACTAAATTTACAACCATTACATTTAGCAAATGACCCTAAATTCCCTTCTATAGAAATATAGAAATAAGGAAGAAATAAAAGCTTTAGGTCATTTTGCCTCATGGGAAGAGTTTTAGAGTAGGATCAAATTCAATATCAAAAACATTTTTTGCCTTTGCATTTGACATACCTATTAAACAAAATAACATTTGGATTCCACTATGTTTATTATGTTTAAGAAACAAAGTTCAAACATTAAAATCATATCAAACAATTACAAACAGAGATAAAGTAATCACTACAAATTGATTAAAATCACTTTCCAAGTTTCACATACTCTGATGGATATCTTATGAGATTACTGAAGATTCAGTCAATTTTTTTAGGATGTTGAATTGTACTTTTTTGGAGCTTGAACATTTTTTATGTTATAGTAGATGACCTTTAACTTCACGAAAATTCCATATTTGGAAGATTTACTTGAAAGCAATGCTACATCCAATAGTGCATTCAAATTTTCAAATGGTCTGATGCAATTCAAAATGCCTTCAAGAGTTGAACCCTAAGGAAACTTGACTACTTTAGACATCATTTTGGCCTCCACATCTTTTTGGTAAGATTTCCTTCTAATGAATGTTGTTGATGAATTACTATAGTAAAGATTAGGAAAACCAAGACTTATCATCAATTCTTCTTTGTCATCCATCTTGGTGAGCTTTGTCCCAATTGAGTTCAAATATTCCTCTCATTCCCTTATATTTTGACATTTTTGAATTATAGATGATGACTTTTTGATGCACTAACATAGCTAAGAACTCCTTGGATGGCCAAATACCTATCACTATGTGGGTTGATTATGTGTATAATCTATCTTGTAGTTTTCTTGAGCTTTAAAAGGTCTTCATTCTTCTCAATCTTCTATTTGATACTACTGCAAACAATGCAAAAACTTTGATGCAATTCAAACCAATCACATAACCTATTGATATTTTCCATAAATTACCCCCACATTATTTCCTTAATTAGCATGACTAAATTTTTGATTTTTTCATTTGACTCAAACAAGTTGTTCTCATAGGTTGTGATTGTTTTCTTCACATTTTGTACCTCTTGCACTATTTGTGACACTTGATTTTCACTTTGTTTCTTTATTTCCTCTTCTCACTTCCCATTGTTTTCCCTCTCATTGTCCAATTCCTTATTTATGTTACTAATTTAATGTCCACTAGACTCCAACTTTTTGAAAATATTTACTGCAAATGCTCTTTCATCCTCAAGTTGTTTATTTGATTCTTGCAATTTGTCCCTGAGTTCTTTGAGTTTTATATCTACATACATAATAACATGATTTAGAGTATCAATAGTTTTTTTATTGCTTTGTTCCAATTGTTACTTCAACTTCTGATTTCTTCTTCTCTCTCTACATTTACATCATTTATCATTTTATTTCTTTCTTCCAATTATTCATTCAATATTTTTATTTTTGCCTCTATATTTTCTGGTTGTGGCTATGCACTTTCTTCTTGAGAGGAATAACTTGTAATCCCTTTCTCTATTTCTTTCCATCTGGTATCTACTCCTTTCTCCTTTGTATTTACATTTTCCAGGTTTACTTTTAACTTTTCAATTGCCTTCTCCAACCTCTCTCTCTCTCTCTCTCTCTCTCTCTCTCTCTCTCTCTCCATCTTTTATAGTGAACTATAGACCATATAATTGCTCTTTTTTGTCACAATTACTTTGTACACTTTTTTGACTTTGGAGAAATCCATAGATGGTGTGCTAACAGGAGAATCTGATGGATTTATCTTACTATTTGGTGGATTATTATCTATTTATTGGGGAGAAACAATAATAAACTCCATAATTTATTTATTTATGTTATATGTTGGAAATATCATATTCGATGCAAGTTGTTGAGATTAAGCCACTCAAGTAAATTCTTCTTGAATGCCTTATTGTTTTTTGTATTCATTTTGTGGTATCTTGAAAATTTGTTACAAAATTATTGAATACAAAATTTGGGTCTATTGATACAATATGCTATTTGAAAGGAGAAAGAACACTTGCAACATTGTACTTGTCTCCACCATTGCTCGAGGTTGTAATAATTGGATTTTGAGGATTACTGATGCCATCACCCCCTCCTAATCCTACACCACTACCACTAACAAGTGGATTTTTTGTACTATACTAAAGGTTTTGTCTTGAGGGAATTATGATTGGAATTGTATTAGTATGAGTATTTGAAACCTTTTTCTTCTTTTTACAATGACTTTCAACTATAGTATTCTGGTTAAATTTTAGTTGCATCGTACTTTTTGAAGACAAAACAACATGGAAGGTTAGAATTCCACCTTAAATGAATAATGGCATGGGTTCACCTTTTTCTTGAAAAACCTAATGGGTCATCTGACTCATCTCTAATGATTGGTTTATTACTAGGTTTTAGTGGCTCTATTATTGGGAGTGGATACCAATTTCCTTGACCTTTTGTGGCCAACACCTATTTTTCTACAATCTTTTCTCCTATGCCATATTTTCCCCTTATCTTTTGATTATGTACAATATTGTTTAGTTGAATCAAATATAATACTAGTAGTAGTAGTAGTAGGAACAATGGAACTGGTGGTGATGGATGTAGGATCCTTACAAACCTCATGCTCATTGTCTTCATCATCTGCATCATGTTGTTCTACTACTACATCTAGATGCTTATTATCCTATAATTTCCTAAATGTTTTGAATCCTTGGGCAATTATTCAAAAAATTTAGAGGTCTTAGGGTCATTGAGATTCTTCCTCATTTCTCCAAAAATATCAATTTTTGATGAACCCCAATGTGAAACTACACAATCTTTATTTATGGCATCTAGAAGATGTTTTTTTACTTGGATGATCTGCTATTTGCTAGAAATTATAGGATCTCATGGACTGCATTTTTTCTTTATGTCCATGAAATTATTTAATTTGTGATGACAATTCTTGTATTGAAATATTATTTTCACTTGTGCATTTCTCCATCTCTATTTTGACCTCTTCCCATGAGTTCATGTTTTTAAATCTTTCAATCAATGACATGCTCTCATGTTGACATTTTCTTGCAGAGTTCCCATTCTGTACAAGCTTTGTACTGATTATATTTAGTGGATCATACTGCTAGTGTTTAGAAACTTGAAATTTAAAAATTATAAAAAATTCATATACCACATTGAATGCTCTTCTCTCAAATGTGAACCCTCTACACCTGATAGATAAGGAAGGAAAAATGGTTTTCTTTTGCTGACCATGAAAGAGTACATCTATTCTTTCTTGTCATGTCCCAAAATACAAGGACAAAACACAAGTAATTTTATTTTTTTAAAGTTAAAAATAATTAAGTCCACTAAGTTTGATAAGATTGTTCTTTCATAATTTTAAGAGTAGGTACAACGAAGATAGAAATAGGTTCTTCAATCAAGACTCTTGATATTCCATTAAGTTTTAAAAATCAAAGTGTGGGACAATTTCATTATCAAATCAATTTCGACATTTGTTTCATTTTACATTAACTTTAAAACAATAGATTTAAAATTATTCAAATAACAATATAATTAAAGATAAATTCAATGTTTATAACAAAGTATGTTTCATCTCATACTAGATTAATATAATTTAAAAAAATAAAAATAAAACTATAATCCTTTTACCAACTACAAATCTTTATTTTAAATATCATAACAAATTTAAACTTTATTTCTAAACAATCATATCAATAACATTACAATTCTATTAAAATCAAACCATACTAACATTATTTAAAAACATGCTAATTAACATATTATTTTCCTCTATAATCTATTTAAAATCAAAACATATTAACATTATTTACAAATCGAATATCTTCTTCAACTAACAATATTACTAAAATAACATACTAATTTACTTTACAATTATATCTATATAAAAATAAATATTAAAATTAAATTTAAAACTTCATTAATTACTAAACCTATAACTAACATTTTATTTAATACTAATGTTAATTAAAACATAAACTAAATTTAAACTAACATAAATTTAAGCAAAACTTAAATCACAACTAATTTGAATTTTAAAAAAAAAACAACTTTTAAATAACAACCAAACTAAACTAAAATTAAATTAGAAACTAATCTAAACTAACTTAATGTAAAGCTTTACAAAAATAAAATAACAATCAACTAAACTAAACTAATATTAAAATTAAAACTCTTTTTATTTCTTTTTAAAAAATAAATCAAAAACTAACTTAATTAATATGTACCCTACGTTTTTTATCCCTTCCCACTATACATGGGATCTTATCTCCCATTAAAGGCGCCTAGAAAATAGGTGAAGGTGTGATGTTTCTTTTTTTTGAAACTTTCTTTTTGAACTTTAAATTATTCAAACATGACATGATAAGGTGATGTCAGCCGTACCTGCCATTTGCTACGCATAGAAAAAAGGGGTAGAGTAGTTATTTTAGAAAGTTTATTAGGTAGGACATTTTTACAACTTAGTGTATGTGTATTATTTTTCTTTTAAAAAAAAAAATTATTATTGCTATTATTATTATTATTTTTTTGAATTTAAATTGTAAAATAAAGATCTATAAATATTCTCTATGACAAAAAAAAGGATAAAACATTTCTCATACAAAATCCAGAGACTTTCTTTTTTGGCTCTAGGATAAATTTTATTTTTCAAGGCATTTTTTTTGTTCTAAGTATGATTTTTTTTTTAAAGCAACATATTATATATATATATATATATATATATATATATATATATATATATATATATTTATTTTATTTTTCTCAAAGAAGTTTAAAACTTTAAATAGTTTCTCTTCTTTCTTGTTTTGTTTTTAAGGCCTATTTATTTTCTAAGTATAATTTTCTTTACAATGCAATCCATTTTTAAAAAAATTGGTAATAGAATGTACTAGCTATCTAGTTACACTAAGAACTTGAATAATTTGTTTTAATAACATTGCACAATTGTCCTTATTTCCTTATAACTATTAAAACGAATTAACGTTCCACACATAATATAATTTTGCCTTAACAAATACATGAACATTGAATTTTTGCATAATGCAACCTCATCATTTCATTTTTTTTTTGATGTGCATCCATCTCACTGAAAATTACAATTAAATCACAAGATAAACAATTTTACTCAAACACCAATTTTATTGGCAAACTTGATTCAAAGGCTCAGCCGGGAAAGAATCAGGAAGAAAACTCGGCTTCGTTGCCAATCCAACAAAGTTTTGAGATACAAATTACATAGGATTTCAATCCTGAATTACAACACTTAAATGAAATTTCCTTCATGATTCTCAACAAGGGTTCCATATCCAATTCAACAACACATTTCTACGAACCGTGGAGGAAACAAATATCTGATCGAGTGACAACCAAGCATAACCAAGAGACAATCCAGCAAGCATAATCATACGTGGTTTACACAATAGGATTCATAATGAATCAAAACTAGGGAAAGGTGGATTCTTCTAACCAGGAGAAGTCAAGCACAACACCAAATCGATGCCCAATCGGGGCTATAAACCAAGAACTTCCGTTCTTCCATTTCAACATACCATACTCATACAAGGTTCGTGCTAACAGGTAGGGGCCCATAACACCCTACCCTTTCTCCCTCTTCTCATCTTGAGAAGAGACTCTACACTGATTGG
This sequence comes from Cupressus sempervirens, assembly GCA_028749045.1. NCBI lineage: Eukaryota > Viridiplantae > Streptophyta > Pinopsida > Cupressales > Cupressaceae > Cupressus > Cupressus sempervirens. The sequence goes on along the minus strand of CM053785.1, from coordinate 597,129,453 downwards.
AGTCTGACTAAACAGACCTTTCCCAAAATTGGTCACTTCTGCCCTCTCCAAGGGTGAGTAATACCAAAACACCCAAGCAAGAAAAAAATATCAAAATTGCAAACATAAACATGAAAGGAAATCATCCAAAAAAAAAAAAGTTTTCAAAGCTTCCCAACATACCCACAAACATACAAACATTGAAACAACAACAAGGTAGCATAAGCATGAAACAAACATGAAAACTGAATAAGGGAGATGAGAATTCCAACCTTCACAAAGAGGTAATGGCAATGAACAAGTTTGATTAGATCTTCCCTTTCCTTGCTTTAATCTTCAAGAACTCCTCTCTAAATGTAGAGATTGGGTAACAACCTCCACAAGTCTAAGAAGGGCCTCTAAATAAGCCTCCCACTCAACCACCAAAAGGAGCAATAACTATTTCCACCCACTAGCAATTCTAGAAACTTCTAACTCAACCTACACTATGGTTAAACCCTAAGTGTAGATGAGGTGAGGTAACTCAAGATAACCATGGTCAATTTTTGCGCAAAAGCAAAAAGAGACTTTTTGAGTGACCTCAAAAGTCAATAAACGGGGCTTAGGGGTTGGAAAAGACCCCTAACCCATACCCATACCCTTTGGGTATAATAATTTCATGTTTTAAAGCCTTAGGGATAGGTTTAGAGCCAAAAAAAAGTTAGGAATAAAATTAGGACCAAATAACAACTTTAAAATATAGATTAAGCACTAATTTGGATTAAGGGTGACTAAACTCAATTAAGAACCCAATTAGCAAATTGACACTAACTTAAACCAACTTGGGTCCAAAGGTTACACAACTAACCCTAATCAACACACTGAAGAACATAAAAAATTTACGAGTGTCAAGCGACACTAAAAGAACATAGTTACGAACATTAACATTCACCGAACACAGAAAGATACATACCTACATCTCACAGTACAATACGTGAATTACGAACGACAAGGTCTCCAAAATTAACACATAGAGATCAGTTCTGTCCCTCCGTCGGTTTCCTCGGCTAAAATATCTGCACACTCATTGCACACATCAGTAGTCCCAAAAATCACATGCACATATATACATATCAAAAATTCACATAAATTGAAACATACATAAATCAGGGTTTCTTTCATCCTACTTAATTCTCAACCATTAAAAATCTCTTAAATCAAAGTATCAATCGTACATTTATCGATTTCATCAACATACATATACATAAAACATTAAATGACAAACATCAATATATCTGAAAGTAACATCACATAACATGAAATAATATAATATGTTCTAAGTATTAGATGATGTCTCGATATCTCGAGTCGTGAGTGTCAAAATGATAAAATAACAACTAAGGCTACGAAGGGTTGGGGCGAGGCCTCACATTTCTATCTATTGTACATATTCCAATACAAATACCCTCTCTATCACATGTATTGGAAGTGTTTAGGATTCTACAACTAAATTGTAAAATTTTAATATAGTGTACTCATCTATAAAGTACTAGTTGGCCAATTGAATTTGAGTTCCTAGTTGAATTAATCATTTACAAGGCACATGCAATCTAGGCATTGAAGTGCCTATAATTTTATGATAAAGTGGTGCCAAAAAGAAGTATACAAAGTGGTTGTAGTTCTCTTGGGGATCAACCATGCTATGTTGGAAATAAAAATGGGAAATTAAGTTCTGAGAGGAGGGGTGAACCATCACTTAAATTTTTTACCTCTAAAATATTTCACTATACATACATCTCATAATGTAACATGTAAACTAAAATATATAATCATTGATGACGGGCACACCACCCGCACCAATTCACAACCAAAAAAATGCAACAATATGGAGATAGAGAGAGATGACAAAATGCTTCATAAAACATCCATTAATACTTGAAATTTATTAGAAGAGATTACATACAAAGAGCTTTACTACAAGAGCTTACACTTGAAGAGCTTCTATTTCTCCAACCTCCATTAGAAGAGCTTCCATTTCTTCCACTTCTTGAACTTGATTACAAATGATTATAAGCCTTGCTTAAATAGGCACTTCTAACCCAAGACATTACAAACACAAGCAATGTGGGATAAAAGGTAAATACAACTATCTTTAAATAAATATTAAATTCCCACCCAAATACAACTAAGCACCCAACAAATATTAAATACATGATTTAAGGATTTTTCCACAAACTTCTAAATTGCCACCTATACACCTCGATTAATGGAATGACAACTATTTTTATTATTTTTCTTTTTATGCCACCTATGCGCCTCGAAAATAGAAATCTCCTTTTCCTTTATTTTCTCCTTTTTTATTTTTTTATTATTTCTCCTCTAATTTTCGTCACTTTCTCTCTCCTCCACAAAATTTTTTTTTTTTTTTTCCTTTCTTTTTTTTTTTTTCTAATAATTTAATTTTTCCATGTAAGATGCTCCTGCATCAGACTCCCTTGGTAGATAGAAAAGTGTGTCCCACACTTTAACGCCAAAAGAAAGATATACAACCATCTTCATCTTCACCACAAGCTTCCACCTCAACAGGACAAGAAAACCAACATGCAAATCTTCCACATTTTTTTTTGTTCATGCATCAATCATTCACCACATCTAAAACATGAAATAAATCAACACATAACAAATGAGATTTGGTTACCTAGAAACCCTCCAAGGAGAAGGTAAAACTGGGGTGGGGATGACACCTATAAATCTTCACTACTACAGTAGCAAAGTGTGGGAATGGAGGATCTAAGAGACTTGTAAAAGGAGGATAAGGACTTCAATGGATCCTATGAGATATGTGACAAATTTAAGCAAGGTTTTAAGGTATACTTTATTGATTACATGTAGTAGGAAGGCATATTATTCAAAGGGAACCTATTGTGTATTCTCCAATGTTCCATGAGGGAGAAAATCATCAAGGAAAATCATCAAGGTAGTTTGGGAGGACTTTTTGGGCTAGATAAGACACTTGAACAAGTTTCTAAGTACTATCATTGGCCTAGATTATAGACGAATGTAAGAAGGCTTTTGGAGCAATTCCATGTGTGTCAAAGGGCTAAAGCACATAGTAGCAATGCAAAGCTATACCAACCACTCAACATACCAGAAAGGCCATGGGAGTTTTTTAGTATGGATTTTTTAAAGGAATTTCTAAAACACCTAGAGGGCATGATACTATACTTGTGGTTGTAGATCATTTCATAAAGATGGCACACTTCATCCCATGCAAGAAAATAAATGATGCTTCACATATAGAAGGTATGTTCTTTAGAGATATAGTGTGGATCCATGGTTTTTCACTCAACATAGTGAGTGATAATGACACTAAGTTCATAGGGCATTTTTGGAGGAACCTTTGGAAGATGTTACGAACAAACTTGTCCTTTTCTTTGTCATGCCCAAAAGAATGCAAGGGCAAGAACACATACAAATTTTTTTTATTTTTTTTTTTAAAAGTTAAATAATAATTAAATTCTCTAATGTTTTATTTACAAGTGAAAGTAAAGGTTATTAAATTGAAATTTTGTTAACAAAGAATTATTAACAATTAAAACAATTAATTTAGAGGCCTAAACATTAATATGTCTTTAAAGTTGACTTGCAAGTTAATTAACAACTCACCCAAAACATGATTTTCATCTAATTTAGAAACATATTAAAATTAGCTATTAAAACATTATTAAGAAAAATATTAATGAAAAATATATTGTAATTATTCTAATATCAATTGGGTGGAGTATAAGTCCAATTATTTCATATCATAGACATCAAAAAACTAATTACTATGATAACATGAAATAATTGTCTAAACTACAATCAAACTCAATTCTAAAACTAAATATAATTGAATTTATGATCTATTGCAAAATAATAATAATGATAATAATAATATAGCTAAAATTAAATTAACTAGAATCTAAACTAAATTATACTAAGATAATTTATATTTGCAACATAACCATTAACTTCCTTTATCAAGGAAAACTAGATTTACACTAATTAAACTTTTACTAACCATTTAATTTTAAATCTAATATTTATTAGAACTAACATCTAATAATATTTATATGAAGAAGACATTTCTAACTATACTTACAAACAGTTTCCAATATTAACAAGCACTATTAAATTTCACATACCAAATTTAATTTATACTAACTCAAAAATTTAAACTACTTAATACAAACTAACTTAAATTAAAAACATTAACCAAAAACAAACTAACTTAAATTAAAAACATTAACCAAAACAAACTAACTTAAAAATTAATAACATTAACCTAATACCACTAACTTAAAACTATCTCTAACCCTTACTTCAACGCTTCCTAGGTGTTTTCTAAGGGATGAGGCATGCTATCCCATCGTACTTGAGTGTTGACAACACTGGCACAAGTAGGTACAACCCTTTCACACGTAAAACAAGGCTCTTAGGCAATGTAAAAAGGTAAGGAACAAGGTTAAAGGCATTTTCTTAACCATTGGATTTAATGTTTCCTTAACACATGCCCTTCCACATCCAAGCTATGTGGTCAACAAAAGAGGTTGCAAATTTCTAAGGTAGGAGTATAAGGGTTAAATCCCCATTAAATGCATAAGACTTGGGTTAACACACAAACTGTCCTCCAATCCCATTAAAATGTGTCAGTCATGACAAAGCATGGATGCACCCATTTTAGGAGGGAGAAAAAAAAAAATGTAAATGCTAAAAGTTAGTTAGGTGAAATATAGGATATTTAAGATATTTAGCTTATTAGCTCATTAGCTTTATGCATTTTCTATGTTATTTTTTTTTTTTTTGAATTTTAATTTTAAACTTAAAAAGGATTCACAGAGAATATTCTCTGTTACAATATGGAATTTAAACATCTTGCCCATACAAATTCCAAAGGGCTTTTTCTCTAGTAGACATTTTTTTTTTCTAAGTGTCATTTTGCCTAAGTGAAGATTTTTCAAGCAATGTGATTTTCTAACAAGGGAGTAATATTTTTTTTTAACACTAATAAAATTTACTAAATACATAGTTAAACCAAGAAATTGAAAAATTCATTTTAACAACATTGCAATATTGATCTTAATTCCCTATAATCACAAAATTGAATCAACCTTCCATACATAACATAATATTATTTATTTATTTATTTGTTTTGCCTTAACATATTTGCACTTGAAATTTGCAAAATTGAACATCATCATTTTATATTATTTTTGATATACATTCATATAACTAAAAAAAAATACAAAAACCTCATAACAAACGATATTACTCAATCACTATTTTATTGACAACCTAATTCAAAGGCTCCATCAGGAAAGAACCAGGAAAAAAACTCGACATCATTTCCACTACAACAAATAGTTTAAATACTATTTGCATAGGATTTCAATTTTGAACATAACTGAATTCCAAAAATCAATTTAAATTTCCTTTCATGGCCCTTAACAAGGGATTCATTTCATTTTTTGCAATACGTTGCTAAGATCATGAAGAGAACAAAAGTTGACCAGGTGAAAAACAAACATAAAAATGAGACAACATCAAACATTCATTCCCAAACCGGGTTTTCACAATAGGTTCAACATTGAATCAAAACTAGGGAGAAGGTGGATTTTTCCAACAGAAAATGTTAGACACAACACCAAAACAGGTGCCCAATCGGGGCTATAACTCAAGAACTTCCATTCTTACATGCCAAAACTCATACATGGTTTGTGTTGATAGGTAGGGGCCCATAACACCCTACCCTCTCTCCCTCTTCTCATCTTGAGAAGAGACTCTACACTGTTGGAGTCCAATTGAAGACCTTTCCCTAAAAATGGCCACTTTTGCCCTATCAGAGGGTGAGGAATGCCAAACACCCATGAAAGAAAACTTCAAAATTCAAAACAAACACAAAGGAAAAACATTGAAGAAAAACTATTTCTAATCCCTCCCAACATACTCAACACACATACAAACATACATAAGTAATAAAATTGAAACATGAAGCACTACATAAAATCAAAATGAGGTAAAGTATTCCTACCTTCAAGAAAATATGTTATGGCAATGAACAAGTTTGAGAAGAGCTAGCTTTCCTCTCCTTATCCTTCAATTCTGAAAATCCCTCTAAAACTAGAGGTTGGGTGAACAACCCAAACCTCCTCAAAATTGCCTCTAAATAAGCTCCTAAACTCAACCACCTCCAACAACCAATAAATTTTCCACTTGCCCAAAAGTTCTAGAGGCTTCTAACACAACTAGACCTAAGGCTAACCTCAAGGTGGAGTTAAGGTCATCCAAGTCATGATGGGATAAATCAATTTTCACAACCAAGCAAAAATTAGATTTTTGAGTGACCATAAAAGTCAACAAAAGGGGCTAGGGGGGGTGGAAAATGCCCCCAACCCATACCCATACCCCTTGGGTATTAATATTTCATGATTTTAGGCCTTAGGGATAAATTTGGGACCTAAAAAATGCTAGAAATTTTTAAGACTAACAAATAACTCCAAAATACAAATTAAACACTAATCTGGATTAGGGGTAACTAAACTCGATTAAAAATAGATTAGCAAAAAGGTCACTAAATTAGTTTGACTTAGGTCCAAAGGTTACATAGTTAACCCTAACTAGCATGCTGGAATGCATATACAATTCACGAGTGTCAAGCGGCACTATAAAAAAAAACACTATTACAAAACATTTACATTTACTAAATATAGAATGATACATTCATACATCTCATGATACGAGTAAAATATGAACAATGGGGTTTCCACAAATGGTACATAGGGTTCAGTTTCATTTCCCCATTAGGTTTCTTAGCTAAAATACCCTGCACACTCATTGCAAACGTTAGTAGCTCTAGAAAATCACATGCATATATGTATACAACATATCAGGGAAATCTCATAAATTAAAACATTCATCTTTCAGATAATTCAATTGTTTTATCTTGTTCTACTCATATTCTCAATCATTACAATTTCATAATCAGAGTATTAATTTTGCATTCACTTACTTTAGTACACATGTTCATAAAGTGTTAAATGACGAAACCAAATATCTAAAAGTAAGACTTCACACAACATGAAATAATATAATATGTTTGGTGTATCTGATAATGTCTCAACATATCGAGTCATGAGTATCAAAAAATGTATCACTATGCTACAATGGGTCGAGGCGAGGTCTCACATTCTCTAGCTTACCTTCCTTAGTCTAATGGGAAAAATGAGGTAGTTGTTATCAAAAATTTTTTTACCATTGCCCAAAGGTTTTACCTAAGGATAACCTTGTGAAACATGGAAACAACCTCCAAGCTATTGGACTTGAACTCTGAGGTTGAGTCTCTAGAGAAGGCTGAATTTCTTTGCTATCAGGATGCACTTAACTACTCTTGGATAGGAAAAAGGAGAAGGAATGTATATAATCAAACTACCTAATCTAATCTAAGGAGGTGGTGCACCAAAATAGAGTTTTTGATATTATCTCTACCCATAAATGCATAGTTAACTAGTTATAACTTTAAAGAATATAGATTCAAACTTTGCTTAATTTAATAACCACATGTAGCTCATGCAACAAAAGAATGCTATAGGAAGAAACTTCACTTAATATCATTCAAATTCCAAAAGTAGATACAATCATGTGAATTTTAGGATGTAGACAAGAACATTAACTAGAGGTAAAGAAATCCTACACAATTTGTTAATTGCTAAAAGAGATACAATAGAGAATTACAATAGCTTAGAGGCACGATAAATTATAGTAGTATGCAGAGAAAGCAATACTAGAGAATTAGAGAAAGATCAACAACCACCTTGAAAGGGTAAAAAACTTATTTTTATAGTTGAAGCATAACTGAGAAACTGCTACTGGAAGCTAAGGCACAACCATCATCATTAAGATTTATAGGGAAATCCCATAAAGATTGAGAAAATATGATCTTGGAATAGACCCAAATGTAGAAAATCCAATATTTTGCCAAAATAATGACCCTAAGAAGATAGAATTGATATTCATTAATGCATAACTGGGTAGATGGATAACTAGATGATGGATGCATGCTCCTTTTGCATTGACTAGGCATGGGAAACACTAAAAGCAATCTACAGATGATAAAAAATATGATCTTCCATTAAAGAGTCATTTTTTCCTCGCTATAAGCATGCCAAGTTAGATATATTAATAGGTCAATACTTTTCAATGCTCATTCTATACCTTTCCTACAATTCTATTGGTAGACCCTTCTCTTTTCTAGCTTGGACAAGTGAACACCTTTGTTATGGTCAACTCAAAGTTCTACAATCCTATATTTGTCAATATATCTTAATATCAGGCCTCTCTTGAAGTCTCTTTACAATCCTACAATCACCTTGATGCTACGAAAAACCCTTTGTCTTCATGTTATTGGAAGACCTCTTCAGTCACACCTATGATCTTATGATTAATACATATTGTAAGATCACAAACCTCCTTAACACTTCTTGTGATCATACACTTCTACGATGCTATAGTAGTTAAATATCATAAAATTGACAACTTTGGAAATTAACTTCATGATCTTACACTAGATCATAAGATCATAGCATGGTAACATGGTTGTAATATCATAGCTTTGACTATTCACGTCTTTTACAATCTAAAGAAATGGGGCCCACTAGGGACATGTGTCGGGACCTCTCCATGTTGCTATGACTAAAGGTTGATCATTTTCTCATAGCAACATAATGAGAGACATTGATGTTCCACCATTTGATAGCCTAGAAACATACAACCAATTCATTGCCCATGCTAGAATCTAGACCAATTAGAACTCATCCTTATGCCAACCTATTTGATAAGTCTTTTCTTTTGTGGCTTGCCAAGGGAATGATGTCACAAGATCCATGTGTCACAATGTTTCTTTTTCACCTTCTGTAAGACCCTTTTAACTTTATAAGGTGACAAGGTGACGATCATAGATCTAAGAAGATCTTATGGTAGGGAAATTTGTGGCCACATAGAAATATTAAAAAATGAATTAACCTTGGGACATAAGATATAACTAATGAGAGCATAACCCAAGACAAAATGAACACAATAGAAAAAGGGAATATTATTATTAGAAGTGATATGCTATTACATTTAGTACAATGAAAATAGACTCAAAGATGTGCCCTATAGTGATTTTTTTAGTGGAAAATCTTTGCCAAATGGCTATTCTATATCTTTGGAAAATCACAATTTGGAAAAAAAAAACCTATATACAGGGTCAAATAGGTTGCAAAGATATTAAATAATTTGTGTCCAAATCCCAGGCTAATCATCGATTAGTTTACTCATAATTGGTCCCAAATCCTTATACAATCACCAATGTAATATACATTTAGGAAATTTATTTTAAAATATTTGCCAACCTTCACCTAATTTCTTCTTATTGGATAATGTCATTTCACCCTTACAATAAAATAATAAATTCCCTGGGGCTGAGTGTTGCCTACCATTTTACCAGTGCACGTCTCCAACTACCCTAGTTTAGCTCACTATTTTATATTTTGGGCTTTGGACATGTGCCTTGATTTTGGGAAGATTTAGAGTTTATTTTATAACATTTAAAATTAGGCCAAAACTAGAGTTTAGGCCATTGATCTATCTTACATCAACGATCTACATCAATTCCTTTCACAATAATAATGATAACATGCATAATGATGTTGACTAGGTTTGCAATAAGAAATGACACTTTATTAATTTAATCTTAATGGAATGATAGACTACAAGTACATTGGGCATTGTACACTTGGCATATGGGTCATGGCCCACCTATGACTTTGTAAATTCACTATAAAATTATCCAACTATATTAAAATTTTGTGTTATATAAAATAATTAATTCACCTCTTACATTACAAAAATTTTTATGACCAAAAAAATTTCCTATATTTATTTGTGTGCAAAAAAAAAAACAAAAATAGTTAGCCACAATTATTATTAAATTTTGATACGAAAAGGAAATTTTTGCCAATTGAAAATAATTATCTTCATTTCCTTGAACAGAAAAATTGCCCTTGATATGAAAAATTTCCTTCACATTAAATTTTGAATTCACCTATATTTTACGTATTTTTTCGGGGAGGGGTTTCTTAAAGTTATTTGTGGTGCCCTATGGGCTTACAATGTTGTTTGATTCTAGAGAAAAATCCTCCTCACAATACCCTCTCCCAAACTCCACCAAAAATTGCATTTACAATCCAAAAAATGTCCTTAAGTAACCTAAATTAGGTTTAGGGTTAGGAATACATTTTAGAATATGTCATTTGGCATCCACTGCCAAAATAGAAGGTTCTAGAAAACACGTCAGAAGTCAGTGTAAAATTAAAAGAATCCAAAAATGGTAGTCCAACTTTTGGGAGGCATAACTTTTGATCCAGGACTCCAATTGATGGAATGTTTACATTTTTAGAAAGATCTCCAAGCACTCTATAGCCCTATTTACTAGATTTAATTTTCCCCCATTGTTTAAGCCTATACAAGACACTTTAGTACCTCAAATCTGACTTTGAATTGCTCTTAGGGGGTGTCCGAACAACTTAAAATTGCAATAACTTTCAAACTATAAAGCCTTTTGACATGATTCTTTCTCTGTAGTGTTTTAAATTACAAGCATAATCATACCTCCAACTTACACCCTCTAATCATCATAATTATGGCTCAATTGCAAAATAACTTATTTTCTACATTGGCACATATCTCAAGGTGCTAAAAAACTCTAACTCAGAAAACCAATAGTGTAACTATAAGAGTTGGAATCTCTATTTGACCAAAATGGGTATCTATAAATGAAAACACATTAAACATAAACTAACACTAAGATTTTTTTTTTGGTGATATTGGATTGCCCTTACACATTGGATGCTCTAGCATCAAACATCCAAGGTAGATTGAAAAGTAAACCTATCACTTTATAGCTAGTCGAGGAAAACTCAAATGGGAAACCTTTACTACAGATATCCAAGTTGAATCTTCTACTAGTCATATTTTCCACTTCACCAAGTATTCTTCATACTACCTATTTCTAGTACTCTAGCCCACATGACTATCTAGAATTTCTTCAATCTCTTCCTTCTTAGAAGTAGGAATTGGACATGGCTCTAGCATCAACTCCTCATCTACACCATTATCATGATATTTTGTTAAGTTTACAATATTGAAAACAAGAGAAATATGGATCTCATCTAGAAAATCCACCACATATGCATTTCTTGAGTCACGTTTCTTCAAAACAATTTAGGGGCCAAATTTCTTCATCTTCAGCTTGTTGTAGATCACCATTAGAGATCGTTCCTTCCTAAAGTATACCATAACCATATCCCCAACTTGGAACTCCTTATGTCTCCTCTTTTGATCTTCTGTAGCCTTATACTATAGGTTCATCTTGGTAATATGTGCATATACCTCCTCATGTAGGTTCTTGACATGTACTCCCACACATAATTTGGAATGGTGATCTACTAGTACTCCTATTCACAAAATTATTGTAAGTAAATTTTGCTTGTGATAGAATCAAATCTCATCCCTTGGGCTTATCTCCTACTAAAAACCTCATCAAATTGCCTAGACTCATATTCACTACTTCTATTGGTCCATTAGTTTGCAAATGATGTTTAGAACTAAAATTTAATTTTGTCTTCAACTTCTTCCACAAAGTCCTCTAGAAATACCCAAAAAAATTAGTATCTCTGTCACAAACAATACTTTTTGGGGCACCATGTAGCATCACCACTTCTTTGGAAAAAAATCTACAATATGTACTACATCATGAGTCTTGTGCTATGGAATGAAGTGTGCCATCTAGGAGAACCTATCAACCACCACAAATACAAAGTCATTTCCCCTTTGTGTTCTTTGATAATCCAAGAACAAAATCCATACTTATGTCCTTTGAAGACTTCGATGGAATAGGCAATGGATGATAGAGTCCAATATTTTGACTAAATCCTTTGGCTATTTGACATACTCAATAACTCTACACAAAATTTTTCATATCTCGTAACAATTGAGGCAAAAAATAATGTTACTAATAATAGAAATGGTCTTATCTCAACCAAAGTGTCCTTCCATCCCTCCACTATGTTTCTCCTTGATCAAGTTCTCCCTCATAGAACTCCTTGGGATACACAATTGGCCGCCCTTGAAAAAAAAACCATCTTGAATCATGTAATTTAGCAATCTCATCTTGTCTAGAGTTATAGGTTTTTATAAGCCTTCCAAGCCTCTACAAAGTTAGGATCCTCTAGCTATAGATTCTTGAGTGCAACAAACCCAACCACTTCAACCTGCATCCCTATCAACAACAATAGTTTCCTACTTAATGCATCTGCAACCCTATTAGACCTTCCACTTCTATATTTGAATACAAATGTATAGCTTTGCATGAAATCTACCCATTTAAAATGCCTTTGATTCAATTTACCTTGGCTATTTAGATATTTCAAAAAAAAATTCTTTTGGCAACAAATAATGCCTCCATTTCTTTAAGGCTTGAACTATTGCATAAAAATCTTGATCATAAACATAATACTTCTTTGCATCATTCAATTTTTCACTAAAATAGGAAATGGGCTTACCTTCTTGGATCAACACAACCCCAATAACACTGCCACTAGCATTGCAATCCACCTAGAACACTTTATTGAAATTAGGAAGTACCAACACAGGTTGCTTTGTCACCTTCTTCTTCACCAATTCAAAACTCCTTGCAGCTCTTGTAGTCCACTTGAACTCTTTTCTATCCCCCCTCATTATTTCAGTTAGGGGTACACATATACTACTAAAATTCCTAATGAACAACCAATGAAAATAGGTAGACCATGGAATGACCTCACCTCAATGACAGACCTTGTGGTAGGCCATTCTAAGATAACGTTCACCTTCTCTAGGTCCATTTTGAGACCCTCAACTGATACAAAAACCCCAAATATACTAACTCCCTTTTGACAAAGCTACACTTCTTCAAATTAATCAAAAAAATTTCTTCCCTCAATCTTTCAAGGACACTAAAAATGTGCAATAAATGTTCCTCCAAAGAATTACTAAAATTCAAAATATCATCCAGATAGAAAATAACAAATTACTCCAAAAATTTCTTTAGTACCTCATTCATAAGTGCATGAAGGTGCTTGGCACATTAGTCAATCCACAGGGCATGACCAGCCACTCATATAGACCCTCCTTGGTCTTGAATAAAGTCTTCCACTCATCTCCCTCTCGTATCTATATCGAGTGATAGCCACACTTGAGATCTATCATTGTGAACTACTGAGCTCTACTCAAATAGTCCATAAGCTCATCCATCCTTGGAAAAGGAAATAAGTTCTTGATGGTTATTTTATTTATAGCTTGAGAATCTATACACATTCTCCACTCTCCATCCTTCTTTGGTGCCAGCACTAAGGTACTACACATGGACTTAGGCTCTCTCGAATTAAACCTTTCCTCAATAGCTCCTAAACTTGTCTGTTTAGCTCCTTAGTCTTAGTAGGAGTCATCCTATGAGAAGCCTTGTTAGGAAAACTAGCTCTAGGGACTAAATCTATTTGATGACTAGTTTTCCTTATTAGTGACAACCCTTCTAGAACATTATCAAAGATGACATCTCCATACTCACTTAATACACCTGGAATTTTAAGTGGAACTTCACTACTACCTTCCTTATCATTTCTAGGAATTAAAGCATAACACATATGCTAATGTTTCAAGCCATCCAAAACTTTTCTTCCATTAACAAGACATACCCTAGTAGTATTGTATACCCTTTTACCCTCCTTTATCAAGGGCTTCAATTTTTGGGAAACTCCATCCTTTGTCAGAGAGTATGTATTTGCATGACCATCATGTATAACATGCCTACCAAACTACTACAACCTTCCCAACAATAAATGGCATACATCCATTGGAATGATTCCACATAGAGCCTTGTCATGGTAACTCCCAACCTTGAACTTTACCAAACATTGCTCACTAACCTGGACCTTATGATCATCCTGCATTGAAGCAATCTAATAGGGTTGGGGTTGTTTCTCCCTCTTGAGATTTAGTTTTGGGAGCATCTTCTCTGATACCAAGTTGTCAGTGCTTCCACCATCAACATTCACATCACAACATTTACCTTTTTACTTGCACTTGGTATGAAAAAACTCCTCCTTTTTCTAGGTTTAGTCTCACCACTCAATAAGACCATTTCATTAACGAGAACCTATCCTCTTTTTGTATCCTTTGAATGTGATGACTGTGCATTATTATCCACATGAGTAACCCTTGCTTGACCATAAGCTCTCCTATCAGTCCTTCCTTGGCATTGAGGGCATTTGTAGGCATGATGACCTTCCTCATTGGAATGAAAATAGGTACCATAGAAGCCTCCTCATCTTGAACCTTGTCCACATCCTCTACCTTTTTCTCTCTAATCTCTAAAGTTTTGATCACGAGATTGGTTGAAAGCCTCGTTCCTCTAGTTTTGGCTAGTACCCACATCTTCATTCTTCTTTTGGTTCTCATTACAACCTCCAAATTGCCTACCACTGCCCCTTCCTCCTTGAGTACACCCTCTTTACCTTCCTTAACTTTTTTTTTTTTTAGCTTCTCTTCAACTCGCAAGGAAAACTAGTATGTCTGTTCAATGCTAGTCATTCTAACCAGACTTAACTCCTCTTGAATGCTAGGTCTTAACCCATTAATGCAATAAGAAACCTTTTCCTTGTTTGCTTCCACATACCTTGCCCTAATAAGGACTCGATAAAATTACTCTACATATTCCTGGATAGATTTTCCCACTTGCTTTAACCCTTGCATCTTCTTAAACAAATCAAGCTCATAATCAACAAGAATGAACTTCTTCTTTAGTTTGTCCACCACGCGATCCCATCTTATTATTTTCTCCTTTCCTTTTATATTTCTTTCCAACTAAATCTCTTGCCACAAGATTTTGGCATGGCCTTTCATTTTGGCCTTCACAAACTTAACCCTATCAGGGTCCTCGATATCCTCATACTCAAAATATTCCTCTAGCTCATTGATCTAGTTGATCAACTCATTTGGGTTTAGATTTCCTAAAAATATGCTGACATTAATTTTAGGTCTTTTTTCCAACTTGGAAATAGCCTTGAAAAGATTCTCCTCCACTTAGGACTTCTCTAGCTCCTTCCCCTTCCTACACAATATTTCCTTCTTCATTTTCTTCCTCACTTTTGTTGCCTATGACAACATTCATCCCTCTGTGGATCTCCTCTTGCAATGCCTAGACTTGTGTCTGGAGGGCTCTAACCTTAGGAGGAAAAACTTCAACCCTTCCATCATGCCCCCTTCAGGAAGGCATCTTCTCACTATATCAAAACCCACAACCACATATTCCTAGTGCAAACTGCCTCACTGTCAGTGCTCTATCTACACACTCAAGAAAACCTACTCTAATACCACTTGATGAGGGAACAACCTAAGACAAAATAAACATGATAGGAAAAGGGGAATATTTTTATTAAAAGTGATATGATATTATATTTAGTACAATGAAAATAGACTCAATGACATGTCCTATGGGATTACAATGTTGTCTAATTTTGGAGGAAAATCCTCCTTATAGTATTCTCTCCCAATCTCCACCAAAAATTGCATTTACAATGCTATAAATGCCCTTAAGTAACCTAAATTAGGTTTAGAGTTAGGAATAAATTTTAGAATATGCTATTTGGCATCCATCACAAAAATAGAAGGTTCTAGAAAACATGTTAGAAGTCAGTGTAAAATTAAAAGAACTTAGAAATGGTAGTCCAACTTCTGGGAGGCATAACTTTTGATTTGGGACTCCGATTGACAAATCATTTACATTTTCAGAAAGCTCTCCAAACACTCTATAGGATTATGGACTGCTTCACTTGTCTCTCATATTTTAGGCCCATTAAAGACCATTTAGTGCCTCAAATTTGACTTTTAAGTGCTCTTACGGGGTCTCCAGGTAACTTAAAACTATAATAACTTTCAAACCATAAAGCCTTTTGACCTAATTCTTTTTTTTGGAGTGCTTTAAATTAAAATTGTAATCATTCCTCTAGATTAAACCCTCTAACTTGTCACAATTATTACTCAATTACAAAATAACTTTTTTTTTTCGCATTGGCACATATTCCAAGGTACTCAAAAACTCTAACCCAAAAAACTAAAAGTGGAACTATGAGAGTTGGAATCTTTATTTGACCTAAATGGGTAACTAGAAATGAAAACACATTAAATAGAAACTAACACTAAGAATATTTTTTTTGGGTGATATAGGATTGCACTTACACTACTGGATACTCTTGCATCAAAAACACACATAACCAAAGTATTCTCGCATGCCCTAATATTTGAATTTTCAAATATATGAATGATAGTGTATGCTTAGGTCTTGAAATCAATTTTTTGGTGGGAAAGCATTTTTGGTTAACAATTTTGGCAACTCAAAGGAGATGCAAACTTGCTATGCATATGACCAATGACCTAAAGAATCCATTCGGCTATAGAGTCAATCATGAAAATCTACCCTACCAAAATCCATAATACTAAAAATTGTGACCCTTTGTGATCTCAAAACTCAGGTAAACTACCTCTACAACAAAACATGTACTCGAGACTTCTTTGAAAATAGGAACAAATAGGAAGCAAAATACTCTAACTATGTGTAGGAAACATCATTTTTCCTCAAAAATAAGGTTTGAGATATATCCCATTAACTAGAATAGGCAAAATTCTACTATCAGGCTTGCTTAACTGGAAAGCATTGGCCTGCTTACAACTAATAACCACATAGGGACAACTCCATAACATATCAAGTTTTGAGTGCCTTCCTAGTTTTTTCTTATCTACATCCCATTTTAATACAAGATCACCCTCTTTGAAGATTCTAACCCTAGCATTCCTATCAAAGGACTTCTTGACTTGTTGCTGATGTACTTCTAGGGTTTGTATGGCCTAATTTATTTTCTCTTTCAACCCTATGAGTTCTTCCATTCTTATAGATATAGCATAATTTTCAATTAGCTCCAACTGATGAGCTAGCTCAATAGCAAGAAACTCAATGAAACTTCTCTTCCATAGCCCATAGTGTTGTTTTCAAATTTTGATGCCAATACCTTTGGTTATCCTCAATAGCCCTTTTCATAATTCTAATTAGGTTCTATTTAGATGATAGCCAATCCATTTCTTTGAGGATAGTAGTATGAGGATGTGCTTAATTAGATATTATGATCAACTACTCATGTACGAATGTAAGCTCCTACAAAGATTTTGCATCATCTAAAATAATGGTTGAAGGGGCACCACATCTAGTAACAATTCCATCAAGGAATTTGACAATTGAAGATTTAGTGGCATCCTTCAATGCTATTGGCTCTTTCCACCTATTAAAGTAATCTATAGCAGCTAGAATCCATTTGTGACCAAAACTAAAATGTGGATTGATAGGGCCTATGAAATCCAATCCCCATTGAGCAAACGGATGATCTACCTGAATGGGATGAAAAGGAAGATCTACAAGTCTTTTCTTGCTAGAAAAGAAAACACATTTTTCACACTTTCTTACATGTCTATGAAAATCATGGAATAGGGATGACCAATAATAACTAGATCTCATAATATTCATTGTAGTTGTCCTTGCCAAAAATTTCCCACCATCAAGACCATCATGAAGCTCCTTGATCACTCTATTAACTTGATCTATATCAATATATCTCAACCTAAATAGGGTACCATCAACTATAGCATAGGGGATTGGATACAATTTGAACTATCTCCTTTTAGCCTTATCCAATCCTTGAGGATATCCACATCCTATTAAGAAGGCCTTTATGTCATTTATCCAACTGCTTGGATTATCATTTCTTGCTTCTTGTTATTCTATCAATACCATAGCAACTTACTCATTTGATTCCTGTAATGATATCATCTACTTGCACAATCCCTTCCCCCTTACCAAATTGGTAATCTAAATATCCACATCATAATCTATTAACTTAGTGATCTATTCAGTTCTCTTCTCACTAATATATTTTCTCAAAAGAAATTCCTTCACACTGGCATGGGGTACTAACAAATGGATCTTGTTATGAGATAGAAGGTGTCTAAATTTATTCAAATCTTTTATGGCTATAATGGCTTGCATTTCTACATAAATGTATTTGTCTTCATATTCCTTAAGCCCTTCACTAAAGAAGGCAATAGGTTGCTCTTCATTCTTATAATTTCTTTGAGTCAAGACATCATAAATACTTGACTCACCACCTAAGGTATAAAGAATGAAATCCTTCTCAAAAATAGGATTGATGAGAGTAGGGGGCTAAGGGTATGGTTGCTTTGATCTCTTAAAAACTTACCTTCCCTTCCTTGGTCCATGAAAAGACTATATTCTTCTTAAGCATGACTCTAAGAGGTTTCACCATGGTAGATAAATTAGGGATAAATCTCCTCACAAAATTTATTGTACTAAGAAAACTTTGTAGACCTTTCTTATGACTAGGACGGGAGAAAGCAAGTATTTCCTTTGTTCTTTTTGGGTCTATGGTTAAACTATCCTTACATACAATGCGTCCTAACAATTTTCCTTCATTATTAGAAAAGACACACTTGATTGGATTCAAAGATACTTCAAAATCTCTATATCTTGTGAACACTTGTCTGAGATGACCAAAATGATCTGCTACATTTTTTGAAATATACTATGATATCATCAAGGTAGACCAACGCAAACCTTTTAATCATGTTTTTAAAGGCCATCTCCATTTCCTTTTGAAATGTGGCACCTTTATTTGTTAGCCCAAAAGGCACTTTACTATAAGCATAGGTGCGCCACTTTGTTGTAAATATAGTCATACATCAATCAACCTCATTTACAAACAATTGATTGTAACTAGATAATCCATCAAGAAATGAGAACCTCTCTGAACTACTAACCTTATACAATATTTGTTCCATGGAAGGGAGAGGATGATGATCTTTAAGGGAAGATTGGTTAAGATCCCTAAAATCCACACATAATCCAATTTCTCCATTCTTCTTCTTGATATGGACAAGGTTTGCTACTCATGATGAGTCCTTGACAAGAAAGATTATATTAGCCTCAATAAACATGGATAGCTTTTTTCTCATTGATGGTTCAATCTTAGGATTCACTAACCTTTGTTTCTACCTTATGTTAGATTGTGGTGACTGATCAGGAAAGTACTGTACATACTTCATAAATAGTAGTAGCCGACATGGTAGCTAACATATTATGGCTGACATATGGCCGACATGTTATAACCCTAAATCAGTTTAATACTTGTATAAAAGGGCTTAGGGTTGGGTATTTTTTATAATGTTGTGATGCGAAATTGGTTCTTGCGGCGGTATTGAGCTATAAGGGATTATAGATTGTAATCAGGTTGTAATCACTAGATTGTAATAAGATCGGACTTGCTATTTGGTGGACATAGCCCAGGGATTGGGTGAACCACGTTAAATCTTGGTGCCTTGTGTTCATTTCTGTGTGTTCTATTATTTTCTGTTATTGGTTATATTTGCATGTATTTTTTTATTTCTGTCCGTGATTATCCTAACAAGTGGTATCAGAGCAAGGTTGTCTTTCAGTTATCCTTTGTAGGAAAGTCTCACAGTTAAGTGGGAGTCTCACAGTTGAGTGGGAGTGATGGCAGATGAGGGTAAGTTGAGGGTAGATAGGTTTAATGGGCAGAACTTCCAGTTATGGAAGATGCAAATGGAAGACTATTTATATCAGAAGGATTTATGGAAGCCGTTGGAAGGAAAAGCCAAGAATCAAGGAACTATGTCAGAGGCTGAATGGGATCTTTTGGACAGAAAGGCACTCGGAAGCATTCGGTTATGCTTGGCACCATCGGTGGCATTTAATATTACAAAAGCAAAGATGATAGAAGATTTGATGAAAACCCTAGCGACACTGTATGAAAAACCCTCCGCTTCAAATAAGGTATTTTTCATGAAGCATTTATTTAATATGGAAATGGAAGAAGGTGGATCTGTTGTAGATCATTTAAATGAGTTTAATACTATTACTAGTCAATTATCTTCTATGGGTATCAATTTTGATGAAGAAATTAGGGCTCCCTTGATTTTGTGTTCTTTTCCTGAAAGCTGGAATGGCTTGGTAATGGCGGCAAGTAATTTTGTTCCTGGATCTAGTACCCTAAAATATGATGATGTGATCGGTGTTATTTTAAGTGAGGAAACTCGTAGAAAATCCTCAGGTGGATCTACATCAGGAAGTTCTTTAAATGCACAAAGTAGGGGTAGAACGACTGAAAGAGGAAGTAACTCTAGAAATCATGGGAAATCAAGAGGAAAGTCAAAGGGGAGGAGGTCTCAATCGAGAGGACCAAATGATTGTTGGTACTGTGGGAAACCAGGGCACAAAAAGAAAGATTGCTGGAATCAAAAGAAAAATGAAGGAGATAAATCAGATGGAGACAAGGAGGCAAATGTGGTAAGTAACAAATCTGAAGAGGATGCTTTGCTTCTATCTTTAGAGAGTGTTGATGATTCATGGGTTTTAGATTCTGGTGCTTCATTTCATGCTACACCTCATAGAGGTTATTTCATTGATTATGTCCAAGGGGATTTTGGGCTTGTTTATTTGGGGGATAATGAACCCTGTCAGATTGTTGGAAAGGGAAAAATTAAGATTAAGTTGCAGAATGGGAATCATTGGCTACTACATGAGGTAAGACATGTTCCAAAACTAAGTAGAAATTTAATTTCAGCAGGGCAACTCGGTGATGAGGGTTGTGTAGTTACTTTTAATGATAAAAATTGGAAGGTTTCAAAAGGTTCCCTTGTAGTAGCAAAAGGTTTGAAAGTAGGCACCTTATATCTTTGTACCGGTCATATTGTTCCTTCTACTTTGATTGTTTCAGAGAAAAATGAATATTCAGGAACAATTACTGCAGTTGAGCAGGGAGAACAAATAGCTGCTGTAGATTCTGATACAACACTGTGGCACAATAGACTTGGGCACATGAGTGAGAAAGGTATGAAAGTACTTCATTCAAGGAAAGTTTTACCAGGTCTAAAATGTGTGAATAGGGATTTCTGTGAAATTTGTGTGTATGGAAAACAAAAGAGAGTGAGCTTTGTAAAGACAGGGAAGGAAAACAAAAAGGAGAAATTAGAGCTTGTGCATACAGATGTATGGGGACTAGCCCAGGTATCTTCCCTTGGTGGCTCTCATTATTATGTTACATTTATTGATGACGCAACTAGAAAAGTATGGGTTATTTCCTTAGACAAAAATTTGATGTATTTCAAACTTTTAAGAAATGGAAATGCTTGGTTGAAAATGAGACTGGTAAGAAATTAAAATGTCTCAGATTTGATAATGGCAGTGAGTATTGTAGTCATGAATTTGAAGATTATTGCTCCACTAATGGTATTCATAGACAAAAAATTGTTCCAAGGACTCCATAGGAAAATGGAGTGGTTGAACGCATGAATAGGACTATAATGGAGCGCGCAAGGAGCATAAGGTTGCATGCTGGGTTGCCCTTACACATGTGGGTGGAGGCTGTCAATACTGCAGTATATTTGATTAATAGAGGTCCCTCTACTCCTTTGGGCTGTGGTATTCAAGAGGAAGCATGGACTGGTAAGAAGGTGAGTTATTCTTTTCTCAAGACCTTCGGTTGTGAAGCTTTTGCTCATATAGACTCTGAAAATAGAACCAAGCTAGAAGCTAAATCAAAGAAATGTGTCTTTTTTGTATATGGCATTAATGAATTTGGTTATAGGCTTTGGGATTTTGAAAATCTTAAAATTATTAGAAGTGGGGATGTCATATTCAATGAGAAAGTGTTGTACAAAGATCTGTTGCAGCAACATGAGAAGAAAGAAGATGATTATGTAGTGCTGGATGATACTCCAAAAGCTGATGTTCCAGCCATTCCTCATGATGTGCAACAAATACCACACACACCAGTGAATGTTAGATGGTCAAAAAGGCAAATTAGACCTCCACAAAGGTTTTCTCCCTCTTTTTATTCTATTTTACTTACTGATGTTGGTGAACCTGAAAGCTATGATGAAGCTGTGCAGGTGGATACTAAGATTCAGTGGGAGTCTGCAATGAAAGATGAAATGGACTCTTTGCTGAAAAATAAGACATGGGATTTGTGCAAGTTTCCTACAGGTAAAAAGGCTTTATAGAATAAATGGGTTTATAGGTTGAAAGAAGGGGAAGGAGGTAAGAAAAGATTTAAGGCCAGGTTAGTTGTAAAAGGATTTGCATAGAAAAAGGGAATTGATTTTTATGAGATATTTTCTCCTGTTGTTAAAATGACTTCTATTTGTACTATTTTAAGTCTTGTGGCTACTGAAGATTTGCATTTAGAGCAGATGGATGTTAAAACAACCTTTCTCCATGGTGACTTGGAAGAAGAAATATATATGGCTCAACCACAGGGTTTTGAGGTCAAAGGTAAGGAGAACTTAGTGTGCAAATTGAAGAAAAGTTTATATGGCTTGAAGCAAGCACCTCGGCAATGGTATCTGAAATTTGACAATTTTATGCATGAGCATGGATATAATAGGTGTCATTCAGATTATTGTGTTTATTTTAAGAGGTTGGATGATGATAGCTACATTATTTTATGTTTATATGTTGATGATATGCTTGTAGCTAGGTCTAACATGGATCATATTAATGGGCCGAAAAGCCAATTAGCACATGCATTTTCTATGAAGGATTTGGGGGCAGAAAAACAAATCCTTGGTATGAAAATTTGTAGAGATAGGAAGAATAGAACATTGACGCTATCTCAAGCTAATTATGTTGAGAAGGTGTTGCAACGTTTCTCTATGGAGAATGCTAAAGCTGTCAGCACACCTTTACCTGGTCATTTGAAATTGACTAAGGAGATGTGTCCCAAGACACAGGAAGAGGAGGATAAGATTTCCAAGGCACCCTATGCTTCAACTGTAGGAAGTTTGATGTATGCTATGGTATGCACTAGGCCAGATATTGCACATGCAGTGGGAGTCATTAGCAGGTATATGAGTCATCTAGGATTTGAGCATTGGAATGTTGTCAAGTGGATTCTCAGATATTTGAGAGGAACATTCCATAAGTGTTTACACTTTGGGGGCTCTAATACTGATTTACAGGGCTATGTTGACTCAGATTTGGCTGGGGATATTGATACTAGGTGGAGTACTACAGGTTATGTCTTTACTGTTGGTGGGGCAGCCGTGAGCTGGGTTTCTAGGTTACAGAAGATTAATGCTCTCTCCACTACATAGGTAGAGTATGTTGCTGCTACAGAGGCAGCCAAAGAGATGATATGGCTTCAGTTCTTCTTGGAAGAATTGGGACATCCTCAGAAGGATAATTATTTGTTCACAGATAGTCAGAGTGCCATTCATCTTGCTAAGAATTCAGCTCTGCATTCTAAGACCAAACACATACAGTTGCGGTACCATTTCATTCGGTCAGTTTTGGAGGATGGATAGTTAAAGCTGGAGAAGATACATACCAATGAAAATCCAGCAGATATATTGACAAAGGTTGTAACAAGGGAGAAGCTAAACTCCTCTTCAGCTTCGGTTGGTCTTTTAGACTGAACATGAATAAAAGAACAGTAGAGTCCAGGATGGTTTGATCTAGTGGGAGCCCCATGTGGTAGTGGTATTGCTACAGGATCAGTCTCCAAGTGGGAGATTGTTAGATTATGGTGACTGATCAGGAAAGTACTGTACATACTTCATAAATACTTCATAAACTGTGGTGACTGATCATGTGACTAGTGTAAAATTTTTTTGGGCAGTAGTCGACATGGTAGCCAACATATTACGACCGACATATGGCCAACATGTTATAACCCTAAAGCGGTTTAATACTTGTATAAAAGGGCTTAGGGTTGGAAATTTTTTATAATGTTGTGATGCGAAATTGGTTCTTGCGGCGGTATTGAGCTGTAAGGGATTACAGATTGTAATCAGGTTGTAATCGCTGGATTGTAATAAGATCAAACTTGCTATTTGCTGGACATAGCTCAGGGATTGGGTGAACCATGTTAAATCTTGGTGCCTTGTGTTCATTTCTGTGTGTTCTATTATTTTCTATTATTGGTTATATTTGCATGTAGTTTTATATTTCTGTTTGTGATTATCCTAACACCTTATAGGTTTGAAATTATCAATTAACTCAATATGTTAGGAATAAGGTGTCTTAGCCTTGGATAATTCATATTCTTATTATTTGTTTTGTATATGTATTTTTTGTAAATAATGTAATTAAATGTGAGTGTACATGTCTAGTTGGCATATTGATGTGCCACTCCACCTACATGTGTCAACATCTTGAATTATGCGTAAGGAGATCATGACTAAAATGGTTATCATAGATTCCTATGATGCGTAAGAGCTATCTTTGGAAGATTTGATTATGGGTGAAGACGTGAAGACTACTGAATTAGTCTTTCATGTCTTGAAAGAACTTGCACTACAAGTGTCCTATTACCTTTGTGTTGAAGATAATTCATTGCATAGGTTTTTGAGGGGTGGGGTTGTTTTACTAAAAGGTTTTTCCCCACTAGCATATTTTTGTGTTTATGTATTTTCCTTTTCTATATTTTTTTTGTATTCATGGTTGACTACAATATTATTGTTTACATATTATCAAATCTGAAATTGAAAAGGTTTAATAGGAATTTGCACAATACTTTCCTTATGGGATTAGTATAGGAAGTTGTTTTTGCACTTGAGTTTCCTTACAAGTGGTATTAGATCTTGATCAAGTTTCAATCCTAGCTACTGGGTAGGGTTTTTGAGCTAATCTCAAGTTGAGTGGGAGTTTTGTGCATAGCATTTTGAATCTTATTTGCAAATTGAGATGGCTAGTTCATATGGAAAAATAGAGGTGGAGAAATTTAATGGAAATAATTTTGAGTTGTGGAAACTCAAGATGGAAGACTTTCTTGAAGATCATGATCTATGGGAGGTGACTTCATTTGATGTGAGACCCAAAAAAATATCTCAAGCAGATTGGGATCTCAAGGATTGGAAAGATAAGGGTCTCATTAGACTCTATCTAGCTGATTTAGTTCTCTTGAATGTTCTTGATGAGAATATTGCAAATAGTTTGTGGACATGGCTTGGGTCTGTGTATTAGGAAAAATCTTTGGTGAACAAGTTGTTCCTAAGGAAGAAGTTGTATTATCTAAGAATAGAGGAAGGAGGTTATTTATAGATCATCTAAATGTTTTTAATTTATTGATTACATAATTGACATCATTTGGTGTCAAGATAGAGGAGGAGGATTGATGTATGACCCTATTATGTTCCTTGTTGAATTCATAGGACCATTTTGTGATGGCTCTTAGAAGTAATTTAGTCACTTTTAGAATGGATGATGTGGTGTCTTCATTGTTATCTAAGGAGACAAGGAGAAAGTCATTAGGTTCAGCTAAGGAAGCTCTTGCTATTTTCCAAAGATCCAATGATAGAGGGAAGAAAAATGAAAACAAGTAGGGAAAGGGTAGATCCAAATCTCATGGAAAATAAAATACTCTTGGAAATTCTAAGGAAAAATGTTGTAATTGTGATAATATTGGACACTTCCATAAAGACTGTAAAGAGCCAAAGAAGAAGAAGAAGGCCTCAAATTCAGGTTCAAAAAAATTTCAAGAAGATGGTGATGCTTTCATTGCATCCTTGGTAGTGTATGCATTTGATGATGTATGGTTGATAGACTTAGGTGCTTCTTTCCACATGACCTTTCATCAAAGCTGGTTCTCAAAGTATGAAGTTTTCGATGGTGGAAAGGTGTACTTGGGTGATTATTCTCACCTAAAGATAGTTATATGAGGATGAGTCAATATTAGGTTCCCTAATGGATGAGTAAATGGGATCAATGGGGTAATGTACATCCTTGATTTGGAACAAAACCTATTATTTGTAAGTATGTTGAATGATGTAGGTGTGCAATTTGTTTTTTCTAAAGATGGATACAAGATGATGAGATGAGCTATGGTTCTTGCTAAGGGTACTAGGAGAGGTACTCTATTTCAGCTTGATGCATGCATTTCTTAGTGCAATAGTTCTTCTATTTCCAAGAAGAGAGTAGCTATCACTTCATCCCAACCATTTGAATAGCAGTAAAGAAGACTATGGTTATTGGTTCTAATGGTAGTGTAGCATGTGTACCTAAGGGTGCAAACATATTGGAAGGAAAACTTATTACACAAAAGACAATATTGTGGCATATGAGATTTGGCCACATTGGTGAGAAGGGTCTCAGAACCCTAAAGAAAAAGAACCTCATTGAGGAGTTAAATGATTTTAATCTCAAGTTTGACTTCTATGAACATTGTGTCTATAGTAAAAAAATTTGTGTTCAATTTTAATCTAGTTCTCACAAATCTTCTGATTTTTTGGTTCTTAATCATTTTAATGTATTTGGTCCTGTAAAAGTTCCTTCAATCTCCAAGTGTGTATTTTTTGTATCTTTCATAGATGATTACAATAGAAGGACATGGATTTATTTCTTGAAAATTAAGAAAAAAGTCTTTAGTTAGTTCAAGGAATTTAAAGCCCTTGTAGAGAATCAAACTAGTAAGAAGATTAAGTGTGTGAGAATTGATAATGGTGGTGAGTTTTGCCCAGAAAAGTTTGAAAAATTCTATAAAGAACAAAGTATTGAGAGGCATAAGATAACTCCTTATGCACCACAACAAAATGGAGTTGCAAAAATAATGAATATGACAATGATGGAGAAGGCTAGGAGTATGCTTAGTGGAGCTGGTCTTGAATAAAGGTTTTGGGCTGAAGCTGTGGCCACTGCTTGCTATCTGGTTAATAGATCTCCTACATCAGCTCTTATTGGTAAGACACCCATGGAGGTGTTTTCTAGAAAGAAGCTTTCAATTATACATCTTCGTGTTTCACTTCCAAAGTAGAAAAGATCTAAGTTGGAAAATAAAACTGTCAAATGTATTTTCATTAGATATAATATTGGTGTAAAGGGATACAAGCTTTGTGATCCTACAAATAGTAAGGTGTTGTATAATATAAATATTATTTTTAGAGAGCTAACATCTTCTCCTATTGTACTATAACTAGATGAAAAAGAGAAGAAAGAAGTTATTGTTCAGTTTCCTCCTACCCCTGTGAAGACTGAACATAAAGACCATGTTGGGTCTAATGATGAGGAGAGCTCTAGTAGCTCTAACAATTCAAAAGAAGAGGAAGAACAACTTAAACCTTAGCCCTTGAGGAGTTCCATGAGAGTAAGAAAGTAGTTAGAAAGGTTTGGTTATTCTATGTTAGATTCTAGTTGTGCCTTTGCTTTGATTGTTAACACTGATGAACCTAGATTTGTGAAAGAGACTTTGGATATGGAAGATACAGGTTCTTGGATTGAGGCCATGGATGATGAGATGACTTCATTGGATAAAAAAAAACTTGGGACCTTCTACCTTTTTCTAAAGGATAGAAACCTATTGATAGAAAATGAGTGTTCAAGAAGAAATTCTATGTAGATGGTAATGTTGAAAGGTACAAAGCTAGATTGGTTGTAAAGGGGTACTCACAGGTAGAGGGAATATATTATGGTGAAATATTCTCTCCTATCGCAAAGTTGACATCCATGAGATTTTTTTTTATCTCTTGCTGCATCATATGATTTAGAGATAGAATAGATGTATGTGAAGACAAATTTTCTTGATACTGATTTAGAGGAAGAGATTTATATGTCATAGCCCAAGCAGTACATTGTTAAAGATAAACAATCTTTGCTTTGTAGATTAAAGAAGTCTCCGTATGGCTTGAAACAATCTCCTAGGATGTGGTACCTTAAGCTTGATGCCTTTGTGTTGTCAATTGGATTTGCAAGATCAAAAATAGATCATTGTGTTTACTTCAAAGTTGAAAATGATCGCCTTCTTATTTTTGCATTATATGTTGATGAAATGTTGTTATTTGGGAAGGGTAAGGGTATGTTTTTTATTTTAAACCTTAGTTGTTAGCATAGTTTGAGATGAAATATCTTGGGGTAGAAAGGTACATCTTGGGTATGGAAATCAGTAGAGATAGGTCTAACATAAAACTTTGGTTGAGTCAGAGTACATATGTGAAGTTTGTGTTGGATAGGTTTAGCATGGAAAATTATAGACCATTGTGTGTTCCTATTTCTATGGGAAAAAGTCATCTCTAGATGATTCTCCAAAGTCTCCTAGTGAGGTGGAGGACATGAGTAGAGTACCTTATGCTAGTGTAGTTGGTAGTCTTATGTATGCTATGCTTTGTACTAGACCAAAAATTGCCCAAGTAGTGGGAGTTTTGAGCCAATTTATGGCTAATCCTAGATGGGTACATTGGGATGTAGTTAAATGAGTATTTAGATATTTGAGGGGTACATCAGACTATTCCATTTGTTATCATGGTAACTCTTTTGGAGCTCCACATTTAGTTTGTATTCATGGGTTTGTGGATTCAGACTAGGTAGGTGCTATTGACAGTCGGAGATCCACTAGTGCTTATGTGTTCACTATGTTTGGTGGTGCCATCATTTGGATGAGTAAGTGACAACCTATGGTTGCTTTTTCCACTATAGAAGCTGAGTATATGGCTTCTACTAATTCTTGTAAGAAATCCATTTGGCTTAGGAGATTTTGTTCTGATATTGGTGTTGATGCAAGACATATTACTATTTGGTGCGACAGTCAAAGTGTTATTTTCCTTGCAAAGAATCCAACTTTCCATGCCAGAACAAAGCATATTGATGTGCAGTTTCACTTTGTGAGAGATATGGTGGAAGATGGAAAGGTAAATTTGGAGAAGATAGATTATATAAAGAATTTTGAAAATTCATTGATGAAACTAGTGGCCACAGAGAAGTTCAGATGGTGTTTAGAGTCTATGGGCCTTTTGGCCTATTGTAGTTAGTTCCTGTTATCTTCCTATCGCTCTTACAAGGTGTTCAACAAGTGGGAGAATGTTAGGAATAAGGTATCTCAACCTTGGATAATTCCTATTCTTATTATTTATTTTTCAATGTATTTTTTGCAAATAATGTAATTAAGTGTGAGTGTACATGTCTAGTTGGCATGTTGATGTGTCACTCCACTTGCATGTGTCAGCATGTTGAATTGTGCATAAGGAGATCATGATTGAAATGGTTATGATAGATTCCTATGATGTGTAAGAGCTATCTTTGGAGGATTTAATAATTGGTGAAGACATGAAGACATGTGGTAATTGACCATTGAGTACTGTACACTCGACTCTCCATCTAGCATGCAGGGTTTGGAAATCGCCCCAAAATTTCTTTTGGGTTCCTACTTTTTTGGAGAATGGTAAAGCCTTAATATGGTTATTCTTTGGAAGTTGTCCTAAAAATGGAAAGTGCACTATATAAGCATTTTTAGGGTTTTAGATAGAAGAAAGTGAAAAGTGTATTGTTGGTTTCTATTGAATCAGTCTTCTATATCCTGAAAGAACTTGCACTGCAAGTATGTTGTAAGCTTTGTGTTGAAGATAATAGATTGTGCAAGTTTTGGAGGGGTGGGGTTATTTTACCAAAAGGTATTCCCCCATCAAGATATCTTTTTGTTTATGTATTTTTTTTCTCTATTTGTTTTCTACATTCATGGTTGACTACAATATTATTTTTTACATAATATTGAATCTAAAATTGTAAGGATTTAATAGGAATTTGCATGATACTTTCCTTAAGGGATAAGTGTAGGAAATTGTTTCTAGACCTAAGTTTCTTTACACAATAGTATGCTAAAACAAACCAAGGTCAAAATCCTTTAAATCATCTTATGTCCAAGAAAATACATCATTAAATTCTTGACATAGATGAATGGAATTCTCTTGCTCAATTTTAGAACATACCTTTCCCATGTTTAAAGTCTTTCCATTAGCAATCACCCTTGTCAAAAGCTAGGTTCATGCTTTAGTTCCTTGCTTGGTCATTAGGGTTGTAGACACTCTCTAAAGTAATGAGACCCTTAGGTAGCTTATTAGAACTAAGATTGATGATCTAATCCCTATATTGGCCATTGAACTTTGACTAAATTCTATCTGATTATTTTACCTCACTCTACAAGAAACTTACAATTTGTGCATTAGATTCAAACACTTGCTAATTGGTGTTATTGTCAGGAATAATAGACCTAACTACCACTTTAATTTGCTACTTATCTTCAGCTTCAAGGTTCTTTGGGATATCATAAGATGCACCCACTTCTGCAAGTCTATTAGCATGTCTATTCTCTATTCTAGGGATGCTTTGAATATTAAATGTATTGAAAATTTCAATAAAATCCCATACTCTATGTTTAAAGGACTTGAGAAAACTATTCTTAGTGTTATTCTAATTTCTCACTTGATTGACCACCAACTCATTATCTCCATATACACTTAATGCTTGAATCCCTCTTTTTTGAGCAAATAGAAGACCTTGAATCAAGGATTCATACTTGGCCATATTATTGGTACAACTAAACTAGATCCTAAAGGAGAAGCAATACCTTACATGTGTAGGATAAATCAACATCACACCAGCCCTTGATCCATTCTTATTTCTTGATCCATCATAATACATACTCCATATCCCACTCATGTCTTCTTTGGTC
The DNA here is from genome assembly GCA_028749045.1 of Cupressus sempervirens. Classification (NCBI taxonomy): domain Eukaryota; kingdom Viridiplantae; phylum Streptophyta; class Pinopsida; order Cupressales; family Cupressaceae; genus Cupressus; species Cupressus sempervirens. The sequence goes on along the minus strand of CM053785.1, from coordinate 597,098,812 downwards.
TTCATAAGGTCAGCAATAAGAGCATCATTTTTTGATACACAGTATGTACTAAGGGCTATCTCAAGGGTTTCTATTATGGGATCAAATTGACATGCATTAGTCCATCCATCTAAGAGAAAATTAGTTATCTCTATTAGAAAAGTGGCAAGCTCATTTACTATGTCATTCTCATCCATCTCTGGGATAATAAAATTCATGTTGATGAGATTAGGGGTGTAGGGCTCAATATGATGGAGGGCTAGAGGCTCTACTTTTATTGAAGCCTTAGTTCCATATCTTGTTCTAGAAAACATATATGACCAATTGAAAGATATGTAACCACCTATTTGGGTGGTTGAGTCTCTTGATAGACAAATGGAAAAGTGTGGCTTGACCTTCGCAATTGATATATCTTGAGTTATAATACAACTGGGGCATGCATGTAGGGAAATTTCAACATTCCTAAGGATTCTTATAGTATTGATAGTACTACCATCCAACTATAGTACATCCCTAAAAATGTACTCATATTTCATTTCTAAAGCATAAGTGACACACCTAGGCATCAATGAACTACTAGCCCCTAAATCAATCCTACAATTGTGGACTAGTTTATTCCCTATAATTAGGGAAACATAACATGGAGCAGGTCTAACCTTTTGACTTGTTTCTACCTCCCTTTTATGGTTGTACTAGGTTTGTGGAACTTTCCATGCTAGGTGGGTAATCTTTTGGTTCAATACTTTCCAATTCCTACTACAACAACCTCTTTTGCATGGGTATCATAGAAACAACATCCCACATGGTAATATTCAAAATTTTCTTCTTCATATTCTATACCAAACTAAATGAGGCATTAGGTTCTTTGGTAGAAGCCTTGGGAGCTTCATGTGTTGGGGGATGAGTTGGAATAACTTGAGGGCCATTCATATCTCCTCTACCATTATTATGTCTTTGCTATTGAGGATTATTGGATTGATGATTCACCACTTGTACATGAGGTACTATGTTTGATGTTGAAGCTTGATTAGGAGGAGGAGGGGTAGAATCTTCAACAACTCTTCTTTTTATCCTAATATTGTGAGCAATGGACTCTTGGTTTATATTACAATTATCCTCCACTTGATGAATGATGAAGGAGAAATCACCCTATCTTTGTAAGTGTAAGGCATCCTTGGGTTGGCTCTCATTATATGACTATCCTACTATAGGCTCCTATATGGTCAAAGAAAAATAAGATTCATCCTTTTGACACATACAATAAGCATATGAGTAATTGTAGGAGGGGCAAAAATCTTGGTCTTGAGCCATATGGTTTTGAGTGACTATGGTCGTACTTTGATTTGCACTTGAAGTAGAGGCATGACTATTCTACCTACTCTAATCAAAATAAGTATTCCCATAATTATGATTTGGAGGGCTACCATTATTTAAAGTTTGATATTAAACTTGAGGAGCCTTATTACCCTGAGCTTGCTATCTCTCCAAAGTCACCACTTTGTTGCTCACTTTCTACATCATAGAGAAGATATCTTCTAATTTCTTTTTTTGACCTTTCAATCTTTTATCTATGTTCAACATCATAGACTACATCATCTCCTTGATTTCATCCATTCCTTCCAAAAATGTGGAAGCTTGAGGAGCTAGAGAAAGGGGTACTTATGGTGTGGAAGTTGTGGGAATAGGGGCCACTGTTGGTTGGTTATTTGGGATATTAGGGAAGAAAGACATAGGAGGACTTGGAGCTAACTTTCCTCCTTGTATCAATGTGTTTTATAAACTTATTGTTATTTGATAAGCATTAGGTAAGGTATCACCCCCCATGGTTTGGATTGTAGTAGCAATATCACTGTTAAAAGCTTTGAGGTAATGCAAGAAGGCATTACTAGGGGTAGGCTTCATTGACGTAGGTATTCTATCCCATTTCTTCTAAAATCTATAATTGAAATCAATCATACATTCACGGGGAGCTCTTTTTATAGTAGTTAGCTATTCTAAAAGTGAAAAATAGTCACTTTTGTCCTCAAAATGCTTACATAGTCCTACTTCTAACCCATATGGGTTTTCCCTTTTAAAGATGAAGCTAAGATTCTAATGACCACATCATCTTCTATAATACCATGGATATTGTAGACATTTGCAACCTCTTGAATGTGTTCTAAGGGAGCAATAGAAGTTTCACTAGTAAAATTAGGTATACTTTTAAGTACAACTACTAGTATGTCATGTCTTTGGGCTAACAAAGGGTACTTCCACCATTAAAAGTGGTAAAAGCATGAGCTATATCCATATAAGGAAGTGGTATATTGATATCAACTGATGGCTTTCTAGGTTGAGATCTCACAACAAGAAGAGTGGAGATTGATTTTCTAGGGGTATGTATTTCCTTTGTACTCCTAACTAGTGATAGAGACAATCTGACCTTCCTTCTTCTAGGATTGGAAAATGAAAGCTCTTGGTATTAGAAATTACCTCTAGAAGATGCCCTAGTTTTAGGTTTGGGCATGAATCATAACAAATTTAGTTTGAAATCAGATATGAAGGGTATAGAGTCACCAATTTCTTTGTAGGAATGAGCCTCTTGAAGGCCCAAAATATTGAGAGTAGCACTATCCTCTTAGTGTCAACTTGAAAATCTACCTTTGACACCAATAGACTTAAAATCTTTTGAATATTGTCCCACCGGGTGTGCCAAAAAATGTTGTCACAAAATATTGCACCCTTGTCCAATTTTTTTACCTAAGGACAACCTTGTGTAACGTGGAAACAACCTCCAAGTTGTTAGACTTGAACTATGAGGTAGAGTCTCTAGAGAAGGCCAACTTCTTTTTCTATTAGGATGCACTTTACTACTCTTAGAGAGGAAAAGGGAGAAGGAATGCATAGAAGAAAAGCACCTAATCTAATCTAAGGAGGTGATGCACCAAAATAGAGTTTTTGATATTATCTTTTCCCATAAATGCATAGTTAACTAGTTATAACCTTAAATAATATAGATTCAAACTTTGCTTAATTCAACAACCACATGTAGATCATGCAAAAAAAGAATTACATAGGAAGAAACTTCACTTAATATCATTCAAATGCCAAAAGTAGATACAATCATGCAAATTTTAGGATATAGACAAGAAAATTTACTAGAGGCAAAGAAATCTTGCACAGTGTGTTGATGGCTAAAAGATATACAACAAAAAATTACAATAGCTTAGAGAAATGAGAAATTACATTAGTATGCAGAGAAAGCAATACTAGAGAATCAGAGAAAGATCAACAACCATCTTGAAAGGGTACAAAATTTTCTTTTATCATTGAAGCATAACTGAGAAAATTCTATTGGAAGCCAAGGCACAACCACCATCATTAAGTTTTATAGGGAATAACCATAAATATTGATAAAATTTGATCTTGGAACATACCCAAATGCAAGAAAATCCAATATTTTGGCAAGAGAATGATCTTGAGAAGATAGAAGCAATGATCATTAATGCATAACTGGGTAGTGTATACACAAATGATGGGTGCATGCTCCTTTTACATTTACTAGGCATGGAAAATGTTAAAATTAATTTGCACATGATAAAAAATATAATCCTCCATTAAAGAGTCATTTCTTCCTCACTATTAGTGTACCAAGTTAGATGTATTAACAAGTCAACAATGTTCAACACTCATTCTGTATCTTTCCTATAATTCTATTGGTCAAAGATCCTTTTCTTTTCTATCTTGGACAAGTGAACACCTTTATTATAATCAACTCAAGGTTCTATGATCCTATTATCATCAACCTATCTTAACATCAAGCCTCCCTTGAAGTCTCTTTATGATTTTATGATTGCCTCAGTGCTACAACAAACCCTTTGTCTTTGTGTTATCAAAAGACCTCTTTAGCCACACCTACAATCTTATGATAAATGCATATCATAAGATCACAAACTTTCTTAAAACCTTTGGAAATCATACACTTCTCTAATGCTATGGTAGATGAATATTGTAACCTCGGTGGCTTTGGAAATTAACTTCATTATCTTGCATTGGATTGTAAGATCGTAGCACAAAAACATGGTTGTATTATTGTAGCTCTAAATTTTCACATCTTTTGTGATCTAAAGAAATGGGGCCCACTAGGGACATGTGTCATGACTTTGCCATGTCACTATGAATAAAGGTTGACCATTTTCTCATAGGGACATAAAGAGAGACATCGATCTTCTCCCATCCAACTACCTAGAAATATGCAACAAATTCACTGACCATGCCAAAATCTAGACCAATTAGAACTCATCCTTATGCCTACCTATCTGATAAGTCTTTTCTTTTTCGGCCCACCAAGGGAATGATGTCACTAGATCAACATGTCAAAATGTCACTTTGTCAACTTCCATAAGACCCTTGTAACTTTATAAGGTAATAAGGTGATGAGCGTAGATCTAAGAAGATCAGATGGTAGGGAAAGTTGTAGCCCCACAAAAATATTAAGACATGACTTGACCTTGGGACTTATGATATAACATGCATAACCAAAGTATTTTCACATGCCCTGATATTTTAATTTTCAAATATATGAATGTTATGGTATGCTTAGGTCTTGAAATCAATTTTTTGGTAGGAAAGCATTTTTGGTTAACAATAGTGAATAAATCTTTGGGCAACCTATTAAGGTGCTTGACCAAACAATATGGTTAGTCATGGGATCATATCATAGGGCATGCATAGTATACTTATAATGACTCTATTAATGGAAGCACTAGAAGGAGCCACTTTGAAATTGTATATGGGACTCACCCTAGGGGAATTCTGGAATTAAGGGATCACCGTCTACATGACAAGAGGAGTGCACAAGGAGAGTCATTTGTAGAACAGATGAAAGAGTTGCATAACCAATTTAGGAAGACATTGCAAAGCCAAGTGGAAAAGTACAAGACAAATACAAAGAAAACAAGGAAAGATGTGTAGTTCAAAGTGGGGATTTTTTACTTGCTTATCTCAAGAAGGAGAGGCTACCAAAGCGACATCCAACCAAGTTGCTGATGAAGAAGATGGGACCTCTAAAAATTATTCACAAGTTTGGAAATAATGCCTATGAATTTTAACTTCCCTTTAACTTAGGGATATTTCCTATTTCAATGTGTGTGACATATTTCCCTACAATGGTACTCATGCTAATACTAATCAACACACTCTTGTAGACTTGGAAGGGGTATATTGGGTTCAAGACTTGCCAACTTCTCAAACTTTGCAACTAGAAAAAATTGTGGATCCTAAGGTGATTAAGAAGACTAGAAAGGGAAGATATAAGACCTATTTGGTGGAATGGAAGGGACTACCAGATGTTTAGGCTACTTGGATGACTGAAGCTAATAAACTGGAGCATGAGGTTACCCTTGAAGACCTCCTAACTCAAGGGACTTGAGTTATTTGTCCTAGGGGAGTATGGTGTAGGAAACCTCCCTAATTTTATTTTTAAGAGTTTTTATAGGCTAGTTAAGTGTGTTTTTGTGTGCGTTCTTAATAAGTTCCAAGAGTCCTTTGAGTGCAACTAGTCCAAATGTAAGAGCCAAGTTGCTCACTAGGTCCTAGGTTGTTCGAAAGTTGTACATTGAGCCAAAAGTTTCTCAATAGCTCAAATATGATTTTGGATGAGTAAATAAGTGTGTTTGATTGCCTAAATAGCTCCTAGGCATCTTAGCTAGGGTCCTAGAATGGTCCTAGGTGGACCCATTTGGCTAAAATTCCTAAGGAGCAAAAATTGTTCAAAAGTTGCTTGAGAAACATTTGTAATTTTTGAAAGAAATTTGAAATGGTAGTTTTAGAGGTTGTAACTACATATTCTTGGGTATATGAGCATGGAAGATCATATTTTGAAAGGTTGGGAGGTTTATCATCAGATTATGCATGTGTAGAACTATTGTACAAATATTTTCTTGAGTTTTTCATTGCTTAGTGGTGTAGTACAATTGCATAAAAATTAACATGGTGATCAAGTTTATGATTTTTTTAGATTAGTATTTACTAGTTATTTTTCATATTCAAACTTGTGTTGAAGTTATTAGAGTCACAATTTATAGCATTATCTAATTGATTGGCCTAAGAACTACCTTCACAAGGTTGTTTATGCAAAAATGACTCTAACCAAATCATCCATGGTGGAAAATGGATGAAACTTGGTTGGATGATAGGTTGGAAATTTTGAATAGTGTTTTGGCTTTGTTTTCCATTTTTATGATTGGTTTCCAAGCCATGGAGTGATGCCCTAGGCTGATTGTTAGGAGTATGTAAGCCTAGACAATTTGTGGAAGTTGTTATAGAGAACATCTATGATAAGTTGGGTCTAAAAAATAGTGTTCCTGGAAGACTTAGTAAGCTAATTCACATTTTCAAGTGGAATAGAAGTTTGATTTGCAGTTTGGAACAAGTTGGAAGCCTTTTAGTGCTGACTAGTCTAGAGGCCTAAAACTTAGACTACAAACTAGGGCTTTAGGAAGTATAGGGTTGTGGGTGTTATGAAGCACAAAAAATTTGGAATCTTGGAGTGCTAGGGGAAATTTTTTAGATTCCAAAGGTTTTTCATGGGGTTTTTGGGAATAATTTGAAGTATGGGTGCAAAATAGGGATACTAGACCTAGAAGCCATTAGGCCTAATTAGCCCTATGTGAAGCAAATGTGTTTTCTTTGGTTTTAGTTGTTACCAAAAGTATTAGATTAATGAAAGAACAAGATCCTAAGAGAGGTGTAGGGTTATAGGAGAGAGAGTATGACTAGTGCCTAAAGTGGGAGACTAATTCTACATCAGACCAACTACACCTAGAAGGGAAGTTGGGGGAAGAGTCTTGGAGACTTGGACTAGTGGAGAGGACAAAAAATAAGAATCATTTGATGAATCAAGATTATAACCTTAATTATGTGTTTATTTGTTGGAACCCTAGACCCTTTGCATCAACCTCCCATGAGCATTGATTCATTGGTAGTTGTGTCTCCTATTGTCACTCTACACCATCATTTTGTTAGGAGTCCCACTCATCAAGGAAGGAGCCCATTATCATTATCATTCAGTACAACTGTAGGAAAAAGGGATGTGGTAATGAAAAACTCAACTATCCACAATTTAAAACCATTTTTCTTGTTATTTTCATATTACTTATAGGTACGATATTTGATATAGTATTATAATTTTTCTTATGTAGACACGTAGTGAGCCATAGACTGCATCAAAGAAGCTCAATTTTGATGATCCTACATAGTCATATATATTGATCATGATATACATATGTATTTTTTTTCATCACACAACATCGACATATTTTCAACTTTTGTAATGTATATATCCGAGATTTGTATTGTGCACATTTGACATTTCTATTCTACACATTCAACATTTGTCGGGTATTCAACTTTTGTCTTGTACTAATGAGACATAGCATATTTTGTAACTATATTATTGATATCACATAATATATTTTTCATTTTGATAAACATTAAAATTGTATTTCTATCCAACTTGTTCAATGTGTGCATACAAACTTGTATTTCATCTTACTTTCTTGCAATTAATCAAACACATGAATGTTCATTATTTTATACAAAAAATGTAACATGTTTATAATATTAATGATAACATGAAATCAAACTCATATGTCACTTATTTTGATGTAATAAGACATGAAAAGTAAAAATAGGTCATGATTTTTGTATTTGTGTCAAAGATCACAGCTCGATAATGCTTAGAGACCCTTAGGGACACTTCTATTTAGTGTGGTTGATACTATTGGAGGGATGTTGTAGATGAAATGATGTTGGTCCTAGCCTAAACCTGAACAACTAGGGCTAATAGAGTAGATGATTCGATCTTAGGACCAACTGTTTGAAATATACACAACCTTGCTCATTTGAACTGAGCAACATTGCAACTTTTGGCAATTGGTGAGATAGGGATGCCAAATATAAACAAAATTGAATCTCTAAAAAATAAGATATTTTGTTGCAAGCCTATAAAACATGATCCTCTAGCACCTAATAGTTTTTCAATACCTCGCATGAGCTCACATAAATTCCCAATCAAAGATCACAATCCAATGGTGCTTACAGACCCTTAGGGATGCTTTTGTTCAGTGTGGTTGATACCATCAAAGGGACATTGTGACTAAAATGAGGTTGGTCCTAGCCTAAAATTTACAATTAAAAGCTAACAATGTAGATAATTCGATCCTAGGACCAATTGTTTGAAAGATATACAAACTTGCTCATTTGAAGTAAGCAACATTACAGCTTTTAGCATTAGGCAAGATAGGGATGCCAAATCCAAACAAAGCCAAATCTCTAAAAATTGAGATAATATATTATAGGCCTAGACAATGTGATTTTGTATCACTTGAAAATTCATCAATACCTTGCATGAGCTTGGACAAATTTTTGATTAAAGATCACAACCCGATGGTGCTTAGAGACCCTTAGGGACAATTTCATTCAGTGTAGTCGATACCATCAAAGGGAAGTTGTGGTTGAAACAAAGCTGCTCCTACCTTAAAAATGACCAACCAGAGCTAATAGAGTAGATAATTTGATCCCAGGACCAATGGTTTTAAGTACACACAACCTTGCTCATTTGAACTAAGCAACAATGCAACTATTGGCACTAGGCAAGATAGGGATGCCAAATCTGAATAAAGTTGAATCTCTAAAAACTAAAATAGCTTGTTGTAGGCATAAACAACAAGGTCCTGTACACCTAATAGTTCATCAATATGTCATATGAGGTTGGAGAATTTCCCAATAAAATATCTTAGCTTGATGGTGCTTAGAGACCCTTAGGGATGCTTCTATTCAGTGTGATCAATACCACTAGAGGGATGTTGTGGATGAAACAAGGTTGATCCTAGCCTAAACCCAACCAACTAGAGCTAACGAAGTAGATGACTCAATCCTAGGATCAATGGTTTGAAATATACACAACCTTTCTCATTTGAGCTGAACAACATTGCAACTTTTGGCATTAGGTGAGATAGGGATGTCAAATCCAAAAAAAGTTGAATCTCTAAAAACCAAGATAGGTTGTTGTAGGCCTAGACAACACAATCTTGTAGCACCTAATAGTTCATAAATACCTCACACAAGATACCAAAAACTACCTGATCAAATATTGCAGCTTGACGGTGCTTAAAAACCCTTGAGTTTCTTCTATTCAATGTGGTTGATACTGTCCTAGGGATGTTGTGGCTGAAACAAGGTTGGTCCTAGCCTAAACCTAGCCAATGAGAGAAAACAATTTGATCCTAGGATCCACAGTTTGAAATATACACAACCTTGCTCATTTGAATTGAGCAATATTCTAACTTTTGGCGTTAGGCGAGATAGGGATGGAAAATCCAAACAAAGTCGAATCTCTAAAAACTAAGATAGGTTGTTGTAGGCCTAGACAACATGATCTTGTAGCACTTGATAGTTCATCAATACCTCACACATGTAACACGCTTCTAGGGAACCCAAAAGAAATTAACCCAAAGTTTCACTAAGTTTTTCAATCATTTTTTTGAAAGATAATAACAACAAGAGATAAAATATCGAAAGCAATAACATGCATACATACAACCATCATAGATAGATTACATCTCTTAAGGGTTCTATCACGTTGAATCAGATGCAAAGGTTTATTATTATTAAATATAACACATAACCAAAATCCACATCAAGGAATAATCACAAGTACAAATCTATTATAAGAATATATAATTACATAAGATGCCACTTGGCATAGCTAGAATGCATGATCATCCACTGTACAATTCACAAGATATGAAAAGATGAAAGAATATACATCATGGATAATATACAACATCTCATAATATCTCTAATGAATAAATATAATACAACATAATATGACCATCCAACAAAAATATATGGTTAGATAGAAAGGATCAACTATAGACATACATCCAACAATGACATCCAATGTTAGATCTTAATGGTATAATAAAAATGCACTACCACCCAACCTCATGGAACCTAAATGTCCCACTCCCATAGTGCTGAGGAGATAATCTCAAGTCCCAAATGGATAAAAATCCACAAGTCATAACCAACATCTAGGTCAAGGAAACACCTGAAAGAAAACTATCTCAAAGGGTACTAAGAAACAAATATCATCTAATCCCAAAGGCAACAAAGATACATAGGAAATTTACTATATAAGTGGCCAAGTATCCTTGCAAGAGCCAACTCTAAGGTTACCCTAGAAACCTCTCTAGTATCTGGCCCCCTAGTGTCTCTATGAAACCCCAGTATCCTTTCATACAAAAAAGGCATACCAATGAAGTAAGGTCACAAACAAACATCCTCTCTACTCCTATCCAAACCTATACTAGCACTCAAGGCATGGGCAAGGAACAAACACTGACTCTTTTTAAATTTATTATAAACCCATTTAATGAAATGTTATCACTTGTTAGAACAACTTACAATGGGTTACCTAGGTAGCCACTTTGGGCTCCAGGCTCCATTGCAAGCCACTTCCCAATGTACACATAGATTACCTACCATAGGCTAATAAAAGTATAAATTGTAGAATGATAGTTTTTACCTCAGCCCTTTATAAGTGACTAGAAAGAACCTATAGATTGAACACAAAAATTATCTCAATCCTTTATAAGTGACTAGAAAACACCTAAAGACAAATCTCAATATCAACTTAGTCCTATACTAGCAATTAAAAGCACCAAAAGGTAAAATGTAATGACCACCTCAACCCCTAACAAGCAACTAGAAAGCACTAGAAGATAACCAATCAAAGTCTCAAAGCTTACAACATGAAAGTAACAATTAACACCTTAGTTCTATATGAGCAATTGGAAAGCACAAAAAAACATTGATCGTAACTCATCATAGAAACACATGACACATCACCATGGTCAGGTATAAAAGATCGTATACATAACATCATCATTGAACAAAACCCCCAAGCCTTTGGTAAACATCCTAATTTGGTCAAAGTACTAAGTCAAACCTAAAACCCAACATGAAATACAACATACATCTCAACAGAAAATCCTATTCATCATTTTTTTATTTGGTGAGTTTGTTTGGTAGTGGGAATTTATTGTTCAGTTTGTGCTTAGACTGTATAGGAACACCTCTTGGCATAACAAGACCCTGAGGTAAATTCCTGTTTCTCAAAGCTTACAAATATTTATAGGTTGGAATGATATATATGTAGCATTTTCATTTTTCATAACTACATAAATGTTTCATAGAAAAAATCTATGCAAAAATATTTAGGGTTAAAGAAATTATTTTTCCCCATGGTGAGTATGAGATTTAAATTAGAGATTGTTGTGGGTTGGGATATTTCGTACAACTGCTATTGCTACAGGAGGCTCCATATCAGCTATGTTTTGACCATGTAACCAATCATATATTTGGACTTGACAACCTTTTTTGTAGGCTTATGCACTATAACTTGTGCTCTTTAGGTGTATAGGGCTCATTTGTTAGTGTATTGAGTATATGCTTTTAGTAGATTCAGAATGCTTTTTTATGTAGGATATTATCTTGTTTTTGAGTTTAGTAGGTATCTACTTGTAATTGTGGTATCTAACATACATTTTAGAATTAATAAAAAGAATAAGAAAAATGCCCTCCTCTTCATTCTTTGGAACATGGTGAACTTAGGCATTGCATGATTAAATCCTTTCATTGAAACTTGCCATAGATCCAAGCTTATGCATCATAACTTGTGCTCTTTAGGTGTGCATGGCTCTTTGTCACTATATCATTGTATTATGTATATGCTTTTGGTAGATTTCAAATGCCTATAATGTATAATATTATCATGTTTTATACTTTATAAGGTATCTACTTGTTACTATGATATTTAACATAAATTAAAAAATTTATAAAGAGAATAAGAAAATTGTTGGCCTCTTTAGTCTTTGGAGCACAGTGAACCTAGTTATGACGTGATAAAATCCTCTCATTGCAATTTAGTGTAGATCCTTTCCCATGCTAAATATTGGCAACCTAAGCATCATCAAGGTCTAGCTTCTGGAGTCTGGACATAATGTTGATTTGAAGCATGGTTTTATCATTAAATATACATATTCGATTGGGAGAATAATGAGGAATGAAAAGCTGGACATAAATAAACTCTAAATTATATAATTCACAAGCACTCAATAAATGACTACTCTCACCAATTGGCAAGATAGAAGATGAATCAATTTAATACTTTGAATACACTAAGATCTACATACTCTTGTATAACTGAGGGATGTGTTCAAGAAATATAGATAAATGCAATATTGCTAAGGATTATCTTTTAGTTCGGTCCATTTAGCATCATCAATATCCTCTAATACCTAGGTCACATCTCTTAGAATAATTTCTCTTGGCACATAATATAGGTGAATTTGAGTGAGGTGACCAAATTTTTCTTTCAAACCCATATGTGCAAATATAAACATTAAGTACAACATGTCCAATAATTTTGAAGATATATATTCCTATGAAGGAAGACCATGCCTAGCAATATGAACCTAGAATAAAATAATGAGACAATTGCTAGCTTGTGGTCTTAGTTCCAAAGAAAAGTTGATAAATGTAATTGTCCTAGAAAAAAGTGTAAGGGCTTAAAGAATCAAAGGATTCTAATCACAACAACCCATAGTCATTGGAGACAACATGGTTACATCCAAGGGGGACACAATTTTTGTTGATTAGTGAATGTGGATTTCCAACTAGAGGAACATGGAGGGGTGAGTATCCAAGATGATGATAACACTCCCATGGAAGAGGATGATAATGTGCCAAAGGACATGATTGAAGAAGATGGTATTAGCATAGCCGATGAAGATGCTTACAATGATAGTACTAGCACATTTGATAATGATGATGAAGATGGTCTTTATATACCTATACTTGAGAAGGCACACAAGCCCCTATACCAAGGCTCCCAAACAAATCTTCTCTCTACTATAGTGATGTTAGTGAACTTGTAGGCTATGAATGGTCTATTCAATATGGCAATGCCATGTATATTAAGGTATACTATTTCTGTCATCTTTAATGTTAGCATACCATTACTATTCATTATATTAACAATTCATATTTGTTGTTGTAGGTTGATAGGTGAGTTTTTATTACCACCATCAAGTATTTTGTCTCATTTGTACTGAGAATTATCTACCATTATGAATCAAATTGGAATGAAGAATCAGACAATACATGCATGTCCCAATGATCACATTCTATATCATAAAAAATATGAATTTGCAATAGAATGCCCTAATTGTCATATTAGTGGATATCAGTAAGATCAAATTACAAAAAAGGTGACTCACAAGGTTCTTTAGCACATCCCAATCATTTCACATCTTGAACGATTATTTAGGTGCACTAGCTTGGCACAATTTATGGATTACCATGCACATAATAGAAGCCAAGATGATATTATGTGAATGCTTGTAGATGGTTATGCATTTAAACAGATAGAAGAAACATGACCACACTTTTAAAAAGAACCTCATAATCTCAAGCTTGCATTGATAGTGGACTATGTCAATCCATTTAGAGATATGAGATATGTTTACTCAACGTGGCTTGTTTTTGTTATTTACAATAATATTCCTCCTTGGATGTCCATAAAGAGGGAACACATAATGTTGTCAATGATTATACAAGGTATTTTTTCATTTAATGGATATCTAAATTGATTTATAAACAATGCATCCAAATGGTCATAATAATTATGTAATGTTTATGTTCATTCAATTACTAGGTAAGTACCAAGTTAACTATATAAACATTTATATTGAGCCCCTTATTGATGAGTTGTTGAAGTTATGGAATGGGGTCACTATGTATGACATCTCTAGACAAATAAGACAAAGACAATTTCATGCAATACAATGCTTGTATGCACAATACATGATGCCCCTAAGCTAACTCATTTTTGTGGTATATTATATTTTTAAGGTCATATATTTTTAGTCTGTTATAGTGCTTCCACATTATTGTTGTATGCTTAAGTTGCACATAATCATTTTACATGATCCAATTGTACATAATGTTTCAAGTCTTCAAACAAAGGAAAAAATTCACATGTCTAGTTTGTGGTCCGAAGATGAAATCTCGTCATTCAAGAAGTTTAGTAAAGTAAATGTTCAATGAGTTTAGGAACACTCTCAACAATAATCATAAGTATCAAATTACTAAAAAACATCTTTTTAATGGGAAAGAAGAGACAAAATGAAGGCCATAAAGAATGACACCTCATTTATGAAAGTTTGAATATAATCAACCAAATCATCGAGGTAACATCCAGTTTGTGATCTAAAGTTTGAAATATATATTTTGATATTGTATTTTATTTATTAATGATGTAATTTATGCTCATGAAGGTTTTCAAGACATCAATAACCAACTTCCTAGAGGAATTTAAAGTTATCCTACTCAATTTAATATGTTATACTAACAAGATCTCTCAATCATCCATATGTTTGATGCTATGCATATTGGAAAGAATGTAACAGAGATGCTATGGAAAATATTGGATGGAAGGTGTGATAGAGAAAAAATTGCAAAATTTTTAATGCCATTCATGAATCCAATCATGCACTAAAATATTTCATTGAATCAAATAGCAATGGAGACCACATAAATACGAGTGCCCTTCATTGGTTATTAATAGAGAAACAAAGTGATGGATTAAAAGAAGTCATAAAAAAACAAAATTTCTCATAGGATTTGCTACAAATATAAGTAGTCTTGTATCAAAGAAATGTGTTTTTGGGCCAAGGTTAATAATACATGATTGGCATACCTTCATCAAGTCATGTTCACTATTTACAATATATTTTTAAAATTGTATATAATAGCTATTGTATTATTTCATAATATATTGAAAAGATCATTTTTTAATGATTGCAATATGTCTTACCTCTATCCCTCCCACACTAGTTTGACAACAATATTAATAAATTTATATATGATCTTGGAAACTACATGAGGTTAGAAGTGTTATTTCTTAGAATTGTTGTACATATATTATATTAGTGACTCACTTTACTTTTTATGTAATCTATTGTATATTTTTATTTAAAATATCATTTATATGTTCTTGCATGTTGAATCTCTTTTAGGTGGTTATCATCTAAATAAATTTATAAAAAAGATATAAAATTTTCTAAGAGAAAAATTTCAAGCTTATGTGTGAAATGTAAAAGTGTCTACCTTCAACTTTTTTCAATGCTCAAGAACACTGCCTCATACATCAAGTTAAGGAGATTGAATTGTGTGGACCTGTACAAGCTAAGTCAATGTGGATGGTTGAGAGGCACTTAAAATTTATGAAGGGCTTGGTTTGATAAAGAGCACATCTTGAGGGTTCTATGGTAGAGGGATATATGATATACCAAACCATGATGTACATTAGTGAATATCTTCCAAAGTTTGCAACAAATATCCATGTAGATCATATTTGGGATCCCAAATCTATTAACAAATTTGAAAGGAAGTCCCTAATGGAGAAATGTATATTGAGGAGAGTGACAGGTAATTATAAGATGTTATTGTAGTTAATCAATTCTTATCAATAATCAATATAAGTTGTTTCTAACTAGTCTACTTATTTTCTTTATAGTTGGCCATGAGTTGGATGGATTACATTTGTATATTGTAAACAATCTTAATTGGGTGATAGTATGGATTCAAAGTCTCAAGAAAATGGCCACTCATTAACATGGGACAATGTTGCATTGTTGGTTGAAGAAGCTCATTGTAATGGAGATCTCAATGTTACGTCGATGGTACTTAATCTAGCATATGACTTAAGAGATAAAAAAAGTATGTAGAAGATTGCTAATAATAACCCATAAGTTTAATATCAAATCACAGATTGATGTAAATAATCTTGACATCTTTAAATAATTTCAAACTAAACACTACAAAAACTATGTACTATCATGATTTTTCTTTAAAAAGTTAGACAATAAAAGGTAAACTTGTGATTTTGAGATAAGTGTAGTCTTCAAGGTCACCAATATATTGTCTAGAAATGACATTAGCAAAAAGAGGGGTAAAAATTTATTAAGATAGAAAGGAATACAAAAAGGAGAGCTCAACAAGGAGCTCGATCCTGAGCAACAAGATCATCAAATTCTTGGACCATCTCAAAGGACAGTTGCCTCCTATCCCTAATATTCCAACCCGAATCATGACTAGATGCCCATTTGGCTAAACAATCAACAGTTCTATTCCATTCACGCGGAATATATGTGAACCTAATGAACTAAAAAGAGGAAGAGAAGAAAAGAATCTTCTTAACAACAGTAGCCATCTACCAACTAACATCCTCAAGCTCTTGCAAAGAAAGCATGTTCACCACTACTTGGGAATCAGACTCACAGATAATCTTACTCCATCCCCGCAAGCAACACTGTTCCACAACATATAAAATAGCCCGAGCTTCCATGAGATTGTTAGTATAATCACCCTTATGAACTGAGAAGAAAAATTTAACATCCCTAGAACTACAATGAGCCACTTTTCCAATACCAGCCAGACCAGGATTCCCATGGGAAGAACCATCAGTGTTAATTTTTAGAACTCCATAGGGAGGAGGAGTCCAGTGCCCATCCCGGTTAACCTGACCCTTCCTCTGATGATGAAGCTGCCTGGACATAGAAGGAAACCTATGAGCTATAGCCCCATCTTGGAGATGAAAATTGAGGTGATTACAGATAGCAAGATCAACCAGATCGATACCCCCATCAAGCTCACACTTCACAAGAATAGTTTCCTGAAGAGAATGTGATATTTTCCACCAAAGATGAAAAACACCAAGCTGAACATCTTGGAATATGTGACGATTCCTCTCCAACCAGATATACCAAAGCATGAAAGATGGGCCAGCAATCCAAGCAGCATGGAGAAAAGAAGACTTGGAGGGAGAAGTACCTAAGCAGGCCCAGAACTTAGGCAAAGAGGAAGCATGCCGACAAGAGCAACCCCAAGCGCACCACCAAAGGTGCCATATCTGAGTAGAATAGGAGCAATGGAAGAACAGATGGGAGATAGACTCCTCTCCATTACCACACAAAACACAATAAGAGGGGCCCTGAAATCCATGTTTACAAAGATTATCCCAGGTAAGACAACGGTTGTGAGCCACTAGCCACATGAAAAAATTGCACTTGGACCAAAAAACTTTATTCAAAACTTGCTTCCACCAAGGGACCTCAGCATCCCCAAATAATTGTTTAGTTATCTCCTGATACCCAGCAGAGACATGATATTTACCAGACAAGGTACCACCCCAAGCCAAAACATCTGGACCAAGCAAAGAAGAACACTCTCTAGAGGCCAAAATTTGAGAAAGCTCCTGACGATCCATGTCTGTACCTCCAGGAGGCCAATCAGAAGAATGCTTCCATCTGTAACCAACAACAGGTCCCAATTGATAAAGAGTCTTGTAATGAGCCACTTTATCCCATCCAACGGCAAGAAAAGAGTCACAAAGAGGCTGAAGATGAGGGTATATGGATAAAATGGAAGGGAATCCATCCCAAGCATCAAACCAAAACAAAGCCTGAGAACCTCCTTTACATATCCAAAACGGACCCCTCTTTACCAACATCACACCTGTCTTCAAAGTATGCCA
Organism: Cupressus sempervirens; assembly: GCA_028749045.1. Taxonomy (NCBI): domain Eukaryota; kingdom Viridiplantae; phylum Streptophyta; class Pinopsida; order Cupressales; family Cupressaceae; genus Cupressus; species Cupressus sempervirens. The sequence continues at coordinate 597,081,189 of CM053785.1, read as the reverse complement.
AAACATTGAGCCATGAACTTCAAGAGGAAGTGCAAAAACAAAGCAAGGATCAGCACCATGAAAATATTTATGAGTGATAATATGAGCCCAAATTTGATGTTCTCTAGAGCACCATCACCAATAAAGTTTAGCAGTCAAAGCTTGACTACTCAATAGAGAAGATTGAAGACCAAGACCACCCTCCTTTTTAGGCCTACAAATAGTTGCCCAATTAACCAAGCTCCATTTAGTACTACACAAATTACCACTCCAATGGAATTGTCGAGAAAGAGCATCAAACTCCTTGAGAAAGTAAATAGGTGCAGCATGAACCATGCTTCGATAAGTAGGAAGAGCTTGGATAACAGCTTGAAGAAGAGTAACCTGGGCAGCAGTAGAAAGCCATCTATGAGTCCAATGATATACCTTATCCTGAAGCTTGGTAATCAAATTTTGCTAGAAGAGATGTGGCTACCTGGAAATAGAAATAGGGATGCCAAGATAAGTCAAAGGAAGTGATCCTATCTGAAACCGTAGGATACCAACAATCCTGTGTTGAATAGAATCAAGAGTGTTAAAAAAGTAAATGGAAGATTTGTGCTCATTAACTTTCTGGGCTGAAGCTACCAAATAAACATCCAAAGCATGTCAAAAGGCTTCAGATTCCTTGATCCTAGCAAGACCAACAAGAGCAGAATCATCAACAAATTGAAGATGGGAAAGAGAAGGTAAGCCATTACCCCACCACCAGCCTTGAATAGAATTCTGGGACACCTGATGCTTAATGAATCTGCCCAAGCCTTCAGCCATGATGATGAATAGATATGGGGAGAAAGGGTCACCCTGGCGGAGGCCTCTCAAAGCACCAAATAGTTGAGAAGGTTGACCATTAATAAGAACAGAAAAAGAGGCAGAAGTAACACAACTCATAATCCAACTCACCCAGTCAGAGCTAAATCCAAAAGAAAGAAGAATACTCCTTAGGAAACTCCATTTAACTCTATCGTAGGCCTTAGCCATATCCAGCTTAACAAACATGGCTCTCTCCCTTGAAGTAGCCATAGAGTGAATAGCCTCAGTAGCAATAACCACCCCATCCAAAAAATTTCTGCCAGCAACAAAAACACCTTGTTCTTCTGAGATAATAATGGGAAGCCACCTTTTCAATCTCTCAGCAATCAACTTAGTAATAACTTTGTAAACCACATTACATAAGGCAATTGGTCTAAAAAAATCCAATTGATTAGCACCCTCTCTCTTAGGAATAAGAGTCAAGAATGTAGAGTTCAAAGCTCGAAGCATCTGCTTGCTAGCATAGGATTCTTTAACCACCTCCAAAAAATCATGATTAATGATGTCCCAAAATTCCTAAAAGAATTCAACTGGAAAGCCATCAGGACTAGGAGCCTTCCCTTTAGGCATGCCAAAGACCACCTCCTCTAGCTCTTCCAAAGAAATAGGACGCATGAGATAATCATTCATTTCCTGAGTGATAAGGGAAGGAATACATGACAAAATAAGATCTTCTTCATTATCAGGAGGAGGAGAGTCCTCAGAGAAGAGGGTAGAGAAGTACCAAATAGCCTCCTAGAACAAAGCTGGCAAGGAATTCAGTTGGATACCTTGAGAATTAACCAAAGAAGAGATAGTGCTCTGATTTTGACAAGATTGCACTGTTTTATGGAAAAAGGCAGTGTTACGATCACCTTCCTGGAGCCAATCAACTCTAGCCTTTTTCTTCCAAAAAATTTCCTCTCAAAGTTCCCATTCTTCTAGAGCTCTAGAAGCAAGGGATTCAGCCTTGCCAAGATCCTTTGAGAAACCTCGATCTCTAATCTTCCTTGTGATGACATCAAGATCTTCTTGAGCAAGCCTCTTCATAAAGTAAAGGTTCCCAAAGCATTTCCTATTCCATGTCTTGAGCTGCCTTTTAACATATTGAAGCCTTTTAGAAAATGAGAACATTGCAGTACCATATGTAGGAGCACCATCTTTCCACCAACAGAAAATACAATCATGAAGAGAGGAGTCCCAAAGCCACATCAACTAGAACTTAAAAGGAGGATTCTTTGGAACATAAGCCCCTATAGTAGAAAATTTGATTGGCCAATGATCTGAACCCCTCCAATCAAGGATTTCTACAGAGATAGTAAGGGTGCCACTAACCCAAAAGCAAGAAACAAGAAATCTATCCATACATTCTGAGATAGCAGCAACACCAGTCCTGTGATTATTCCAGGTATAGAGACCATTAGAAGGCTTAACATCAGAGAGATGCAAAAGAGATATATGTTGCCAAAAAAGAGCAAAAGAAGGCCCCAATCTAGCCAAACCACCATGCTTCTCCTCCAAACTTAAAACTAAATTGAAGTCCCCTACTAACACCCAATGATGATAAGGATGACAATTTCTAACATATTGAATATGTTCCCAAAGTTCCTCCTTTCCTACAAGATCAACAGGTGCATACACATTAGTAACCATGATTACCTCTCCTGAGTCTAGAGCAAAAGCTACCATAGAGAGAGCTGAGCGAGAAGACATCCAGCCAAGAGGAGAAATTTTTTGAGGATCCCAAAATATAGCTAAACCACTCGCATTGCCTGTTGCCCCAACACACTGGCATTGGCCACGAGACCAAATACTAGAGGCATGTTGGACCATAGACTCCATAGAGAGCTTAGTCTCTTGGATACAAAAAACATCAGGGCTATGATCAACCACCAAGTTATGAATAGCCCTTTGTCTAGGGATGCTATTCAACCCCCTTACATTCCATGAGAGAATAAACATCATTGGGTAGAATTGGGACAATGAGAATCCAAAGGTTTCACTGAACTAGACTCAATCAATATATCTCCTATGAGTTTAATCTTCTCTTGGTCTATTTTGTGCCCACTCCTTAGAGGAGGAGTAGAAGAAGCCCACTTAAAGGGTCGAGACATCAACCCCAAGGGGAGAGGAGAACCCTTTCCCTTACCTGATGGTAGCACATCCTTAACCAAATTAGCTAAAACAACATCATTATCCTCCAACACTGTAGGAGTCAACAGAGCCTCTGTCACAGGAGCTACAGGGACCTCACAGTTCTAATATACTGCAAGTTGGAATGCCCCACAAGCATCATTAGGAACAGATCTCTCATCTGGGAAAACTAGATCAGAAGAGATAGGAGGAGGAATACCCTCCTCTAGAACCATACTATCCAACACCTCAAAGTGGTTAAAACCTAAATTAGATAATCTTTCTTTCAAAGGCCTCTTTTGACCATGACCCTTAGCACGAGGGCGAACAGGGGTAAATCCATCCTTATCCTACATTTGAGCCTTACCCTTACTTGTAGCATCTTGCGGATTCATCCCCTTGGTAGTATTAACCATTTGAGATTGTCCTTTCCCTGTAGTATCTGCCAAACCACCTGTATTGCCAGCTGTAGAACCATCCACTCCTTTGAAACTTGCGTTACAAGGGCTAGAAAATGATGATAAACACTATGATGATCAAGGTGATGATGGTCATAAACACTATGATGATAAACACTAATATGATGATCATTTGAGATTGTCCTTTCCCTTCAAATTTTCATGCTGATAAACACTATGATGATCAAGGTGATGATGGTCATGATGATTATGATCATGATAATGGTGATGAAAATGATGATGATAATAATGAAGATGGTGGTGGTGACAATAATGATCAAAGTGACAAGTATGATGATGGTGGTGATGATGATGACATGGATGAAGATGATGATCAATGACTCCCTTGAGCGATCTAATAAGGATAAATAGATGATAAGAAATACTCGATGATGTCTTTGAGAATGAGATTGATTCTTATAATATATTTCATTGTTATTGGATACTTGCACCCATAGGTTGAGATAACACCTTTCTTTTTTAGAAATGGGCATTTAATGGTTAATCATTGTCTTTGCATAGTTATGAATAATCTCTACTGAATAGTTTGTTCACTTTACTTGTCATTATTTGATTAATCTTCCATGGTTGGTGATAAAGATAATATCATGTTGATTGTTGATAATGTGAATATCTATTTTTTTTTTAGGAAACTACATACATATGTACACACACACACACACACAACTATGGCTGCATTTATGTTGTTTTATGTGAACATGGGAACACTTGAATGGTGTGATAAAATTTTTCCTTTAAAGTTTAATATTACTAATCAATACCTCTTGTAATGGTTATAATTGATGGGTGATTATGATGATCATTTGAGATATACATAAGGTGATAATCTTGACATGCTTGCTAACTAGTATTTCATGTAGATACAAAAAAGTTTCCCTATCATGGGATTGGTAAGTATAACATTTAAACCAACTGCCTCCAATTAATATTGACTCCAATATGCAATCTAATATTTTATTAATAATTTTTTTGGTAAGTCTCTTACTTTCATTTCACTATGGATTGCTCATAATTAATAATCTTTTACATAGGGTGACATGGATACATTGTAAAGCACATGGGAGGATGTACCAACTCACACACCTTCTTTAGTGAAGGTAAACCATAATTATTGTAATTGTAAAAATTATATAGAAATAAATGTCGTATCATTATGTTCTTGTGTTTATGGCTTTGGAGTTATTTTGATAGAATTTTACTGATATTGATGTCACAACTTGATACTTATTGATAGGGAAAAGCAATAATGACAACAAATCAATTGTGATTTGAAACATGCATCATTTCTAGATGACATTTTCCATAGTTCTAACCCCACATTCATGGCCCACAAACTCATAGAAAGATATAGTGATGAAATTATTAGCATTATCCTCGAGAGAAACTAAATGAGGAGATAGAGGCATTGAATGAAGAATTGATACTTAGAGTCAATTATTTGAAGGTAAGAAATAATTAATATTAAGTAATAATAGAAGCTAATGGATGTTTATATTTTATAGTTGAATAGAAAAAATATGGTGACCCTCTTCACAACCCCAATTTCGAAAAGGAATGATCCCAATTGATTAAACAGAAGAGGGTGTTCAATGAAAAAATGGATCAAGTGATGGAAAATAGGGAGAACGAGGGGGAGGTTATGATATTTCCATTGTGGGGGAGTATGTGCTTAAATCCTAAAATAGATAAAAGATAAATACTAACCTTGAATCCCAAAAATGCAAATTCTTGAAGTCTGTATGTAGTTTTTGGAAAATCTGTAACCTATTCCAGACCCAAAATATCAAGATAGAGAAAACCCAGAAATATTGTCTTTTTGAAGGGAGGTCAACCTTGAAACTTTTGGTGGGGCACAATTGTATGCTAAATTTTTTATCTTGACCTAAACTACCCTAACAACATTTCTATTTATAGATCAAACAAGTTTGATGAAAAGGGTATCCAAATTTTCTCTCCAATTTGTTATTCCACACCTATATCTATAATAAAAATAGTTTTGTTGTTTGGATAAGGGGTTTGCCTTGGTCAAACCCTAGTTTCGAATCAACTTTAATAATGGAATTGAAATAAAGAATGCTAGCAAGTAGTAAAAGTAGATCCAACAACAAAGCTATGATATTCAATAGATATGCAATTGTATTTAAAATGTAAACAAGTATATTGATACGAAAGCTTGAACATAAAATTAAGAAATGTAAATCAAAACCTTCATGATTGTATGCTTATAATCCACCTTGAAAGAAGTATGAATAAATCTTGAAGATGAACAGAGGATCTTGAAGGAAGATAACACCACCATGATGGCTAGATCTAGGGTTTTGAATGATTAATATTGAATTCTTGAGCCAACTCCCTTCAAAGGCTTGAATGCTTCAATGGAGAACTTGAATGCTTGAATCATAGAATGCTTATTTAACCTTGAAAAGTAGGTAGTTTCTCATAGATAGTAACTATTCATATGTGCTCTTAGGCTCTTTGCTTGCATAAATAAGTGGAGAGCTTGTGGATGTCAAAATGAGGGAATAAGGATTTGTTATAGAGATCTAGGGCTCTAACTCCTAGAGAAGGCGGACATAGGAGTATTAAATCTCATTTAACCTTAAACCCTAGGAATATAACTAGATTAAATGTAATTTAAGATTCTACCATTCCAAAATGTGAAATAGCCAACTTGGAAGTGGGCAAAGAAACTTTCCAAAGCCTAAGATCCCAAAACTTTTAGAAATTGAAAATAGGGCCTAGGGTCAAGGATGAGATCGACCCTCTAGGTCAAGGTCAAGGTCATCCTTGACATAGGTTATGTCAAGCTTGACCTTGACCCAAAAGGTTATCTTTGGCCTAAAGGCCAAATTCCTTAATTTTATAGAATAGTTTGTTAGAAATAGGCTACAAATAGAGAGAGAGAGAGAGAGAGAGAGAGAGAGAGAGAGAGAGAGAGAGAGAGAGAGAGAGAGAGAGAGAGAGAGAGAGAGAGAGAGAGAGAGAGAGAGAGAGAGAGAGAGAGAGAACAAGGAAAACATCTAAATCCATGAAAAAACTCATTCAAGATACTTGACATGACCCACTTAATCAGAGGGCTAAACACTCTTAACATGGAACTGATTCCATTTTAAGATGATACATTAAGCCCCCACTATGGACTTAATGCAAAGTCTTGGTAAGGAAAAAGAAGAAAGAAGAGATCCAAGTGGATTAATAACAAGATAAAATAACACTTAGCTTAGTATATAAGCCCCCAAGCTAAGGATTCTAACTCAACATACATGCAAAAGATTAAAAAAAATAAAACCAAAACAACATAAAAGGGTTAGTACAAACACACTCAAATCAACCGGCACAAGAAACCTTGCTAAGAAATATTTCTCACACTAATATCATATTTGGTAAACTATCATAAAAAAATAAGTAATTACACAAGAAAGACAAGAAATAATATAAATAACATAGCTTCATGATCCAATCCTACTAGCATGAAAGTGAAAAAGAAAGAAAGGAAAAAGTGACTATCATGCCTAGTAAGATGCCCACCTTACCATGAATCACCAAAAGAGAGTGAGAGCCAAACATGTGGCCAAACTTGATAGTTCACCCAAAACTATGCTAGCAATTCTAAATGTTTCTTCTAACAACTTTTGGAATATTCATAAATCCACCTTCTTGTGTCACTATCAATATGAAATATGTGTCTTCTCAAAATTTAGCAACTTATGTGCATTACCTTCAAAAGATTTAGCATATTGAAAATTTGAAAATGTGTGTATCTCTTTAGGATTTAGCAATACATGTCCCTTCAGGATTTCACAACTTATGTGCATTACCTTAAGAGGATTTAGCACATATATTAAAAAATTAGAAAAATGTGTGTCTCTTCAAGATTTAGAAACTTTTGTAGGTTACCTTCCAATATTTAGCATATAAAATAAAAAATATAGTATAAGGGAGACTCTATATATGGCTCCCTCCTTATCATGGTTGTCTACTAGAAATGATAAGGAAGAGGAAGAGGATACCTTCTTCACAACATAAGGAGGTATCCTATTTAACAATAATGTATACCATATTATTAATGAGGGATATTGACCCATACATCCAAGAACATAGATAATCATGAAAAGGATATGTCACTTATGAAAAAAGGATCCTAAAAGAAAGAGATCGTATCAAGAAGACTCCCATCATAGAAGAATGCTATTATATAAAATATCATCTTTCAAAGATAGATAGGAACAATGATTCAATCATCAAGCCTCCTCCAAGGAAGAGGGAAAGGAATCTTTGGGATGAGGAAAAATAAATCTAACACCAAAGCAAGGGTAAGAGTTTATAAATAATCATAATTTGCAACAAAAAGAAGAGGTGATGACCTACAACAACAACCTCCAATATAAAAAGATTATCCATTGTCAAAGCATCTGTCAATATGACGAAATAATATTACAATATAAATAAGTAGAACTAAGCTAACCAAAGAAGTTTCCTAGACAACTAGAAAGAAGGAAGAACCTTCCCCGATAGGAAGGAAGACAAGGGATACTTTTACAAAAAAAAATTCATAGAAAAGATTTCTTGAATAGAGCATAATACAAAATCATAGAAAAAAAGGAAGAAAGAATAACAAGTAAGCCCAATAAAAAACCTAATGGATCCTCAGAGTCTGGATGAAAATACACCTCTTGCCCTCTAGTCCACAGACAAGAGGAGAATAGATATATATTATATAAATAGGAGGGGAATCCCCTATATCAAAATTATGAAGAAATTGTAAAACTACATGAGAATGAGATATAATTCCTAAAGCAGATCATTCATGAACATACAATTTAAAATGTCTGCAATCAACAAGTAAATGTGTATTATGATAATGAAAAGGAAATTTGTACTTTGATAAGGCATCTTGTAGTATAGGTTTAAATATTTATTTTTTTGAATTTATTAATTCAATATACACCTATTTAGCTACCTCTTGTCGAATATCAACATTACCTAAAGTAGGTGTAGGAAGAAGTGCATGAAGAGGAGGACGATGATTAACATCACCTTTCTTAATTTGAGAGATCGAACAACCAACACCATGAAAATCTAGTTTAGAGGGTATATGAATTAGATAATTAATACCATGCTCATTACCTCCAAACCCTAAAACGTTATAACCTTGTTTAGTGATCATCGTATATCCTATAGTGTAAATATCATGTAAATCTTCTACAAGAGATGATTATTTATCATTCTTATTAGAAAAATTTGTATAAGATAGAATAATAGGTTTTGAAGAAGTGTCTTTACTCTTTCCTTTAATGCCATCATGAATCAAAGGATAAGGTAAACCAAAGAAGTCTTGCACATTTGTATCCTAAATTATAGCTTGAATCTCCTCAAAAATATGAGAAGAATTAGGGATAGGAGATGGAGAATTAGGCATTAGATTATGAATAATAGGATTCAGATTAGGAAGATTAGGAGATGGTATATCATCTACTGAATCCTTCACATAATCCAAAAGAATAATAAGTCTACCACATGAATCTTTAATGAAAGTTTTAAATGCAGAAAGACTAGTATCAGCTAAATTCACAAAGGCAGAAGCAATAATAGAATGAATGATACTCTCATAACATCATTATTATTGTAAAGAGACAATAAAAGAGGGTAATAAAAAATATAACCACACACCAAAACATCTTCATCATATTCATAGTAAACAAAATGCAAAAAAATGTCTTTGTATTTTATGGAATATATAGATTTTTTGAATTTTTGAATTGTGAAATGCAAGAGCATAAACTAAATATAATCTTAAAGCAAGAAAAGACCTAATGAATGAAAGGAAATATAACACAAAAAAGAATAATAGGGCATATAATTCTAAAAAAGAGAGGGGGTAAGAGTGTCAGGTTCACCAAAATGAATAGTGATGGTGAACATACAAGATAATATGAAAGGAAATCTAATGCAAGATTTAAATCTAACATAAAAAATAAAGAGTTTTCTATCACGGGTTCACCAAAATGAATAGAAATAAAATGTGACCCTCTACACAACCCCAATTTCCAAATGGAATGACCTAAATTGATCAAACACAAGAAGGTGTTCAATATAAAAATGGATCAAGTGATGGAAAATAGGGAGAAAGAGGGGGAGGTTTTTATCTTTCTATTGTGGGGGAGTATGTGTCTAAATCCTAAAATAGGGGAGTATGTGTTTAAATCCTAAAATAGATAAAAGAAAAATACTAAGCTTGAATCTGGAAAATACTAATTTCTAATGTCTGTATGTAATTTTTGGAAAATTTGCAACCTATTCTGAATTGGAAATGTTGACATGGAGAAAACCCAGAAATATTTTGTCTTTTTGAAGGGAGGTCGACCTTGACCTTATTGGTGGGGCACAATATTTCCCCGAGGCACAATTGTACCTCAAAAATTTGATCTTGACCTACACTACTCTGAAAAATGTTTTGTTCATGGATCTCACAAGTTTGATGAAAAGGGTATTTGAATCCTCTCTCCAATTCATTGTTCCACACCTGCATCTACAAGAAAAATGGTTTTGATGTTTGGATGAGGGGTTTTCCTTGGTCAAACCCCAGTTTGGAATCAATTTTAATAATGGAATTGAAATAGAGGATGCTAGCAAGTAGTAGAAGTAGATATAACAATGAAGCTATGATATTCAATAGATATACAATTTTATTTAAAATGTAAACAAGAATATTGATATGAAAACTTTAACATAACATTAACAAATGTAAATAAAAACCTCCATGATTGTATTCTTAGACTCCACCTTGAAAGAATTATGAATAAATCTTGAAGATGAACAAAGGATCTTAAAGGAAGATCATACCACCATGATGGCTAGATCTAGGGTTTTGATAGATGAATCTTGAATGCTTGAACCAAATCCCATCAAAGGCTTGAATGCTTCAATCCTTAATCTTCAGTAGAGAACTTGAATGCTTGAATAATAGAATTATTGTTTAACCTTGAAAAGTAGGTAGTTTCTCATAGATAGTAATCATTCATATGTTTTCTTAGGTTCTTTGCTTGCATAAATAAGTAGATAGCTTGTGGATGTCAAAATGATGGAAGAAGGCTTCCTCATATAGAGATCTAGGGCACTAACTCCTAGTGAAGGTCGACATAGGAGCATTAAATACCACTTAACCTTAACCCTTAGGATTAGACCTAGATTAAATTTAATTTAAGAGTCTAGCATTCTGAAACCCAAAACAACCAACCTAAAAGTGGGAAAAGAAACTTTCTAAAGCCTGTGATCCCAAAACTTCAAGAAAATGAAAATAGGACCTAGGGTCAGGGATGAGGTCAACCTTGCCCTAGGTCAAGGTTGAGTTTTTCCTTGGCCTAGGTTAGGGTTGAGGTTGATCTTGACCCAAAAGGTCTTCCTTGGCCCAAAATCCAAATTCCTCAGTTTTATAAAATAGTTTGTCACAAATAGGCTAGAAATAGAGGGAGAGAGAGAGAGAGAGAGAGAGAGAGAGAGAGAGAGAGAGAGAGAGAGAGAGAGAGAGAGAGAGAGAGACGCAAAGCATGGGAAAAACATCCAAATCCATGCAAAATCCCATTCAAAATGCTTGACATGAACCCAAACCACTTACTCAGAGGGATAAATACTCTTAACATGGAAGTGCTTCCATTTTAAGATGATACAATAGTATCTTATGGATCATGATCTAAAATATTATGTGTTCTTCTACAAGATTTGGTGAGACCTATGATACCGTATGGTCAACATGGTGAATGTTATAGCACACAAACTTCATGTAAGTAACACTTCCTCTTTACAACATTACATAAAATTAAAGTATTATTACACTATTGATCCTATTTAAGGCATATTTAGTTATGAATGAGTGCTATTCCATACTTGGGTCTCTGTTTGAACTAGTTAGATATATGCGAACTCGGTATATATATTTAATATATATATTTAGCATTACTGAAAATTATAGTATTATTACAATCTCTCTTTGATTAATACTTTCTCATATTCCTATGAGAAGAAAGAATGCAACATTTGTACACATTAGGAAATAATATGAGCAATAACAAAAGATTGTGGCCCTATTGGTGCAACATTGTTTGTTTTCATCAACATTATAACACTTAACTTTTATTTTTGAATGCTTCTAGGTAGTATCCCATTTGATATTTATCCATTGAAAATATATTTGCTAAAAATGTATTCTTTAGCTCATGATGAAGTGCAGATGCCTCCTTCAATTGTTGCTCTGATATTGCTAAGTGCCAAGTACAAATGGTAAAATCTTTTTTTACTATATTTTGTAATGTGCTAATCATGCATTGTTTTTTTTTTGGGTGGATTTTATACTCATGGACCTATTTTATGCACTAATAAAGACACCTACAGTTGATAGAACAACAAAAAATAGTACTACTAAAGCTAAATGATTTCTTGGTGTAACCCATGTCACTAGTATTGGTTAATTTGTGGGGACATTGTGTTGGAAATATAAGATATAATAGTACTAAGAGGGGAGGGTTGAATTAGGAACCAATAAAAATTAATCTTATTACACCAAATAATCCTTCATTTATATTCTAATATGATTGCATGCATGAAAGATTGAAAGCATTAAGATATTTATAATAGTTTGACATAAGATATGGTGACCTAGAAACCTTCCAAATAGAAAGTAAAACTAGGATGGGGATGATACCCACAAGATTTATTACTATAGTATAAATTTGGCTAGTTAAGGCTTATAATTGATCACTTATGATGGTTTTCCCTATTAGGAGCAATAAGGACTGCTAGGTCCACCTTGTTAAAGGATTTACAAAACATACAACGAAGTATGCACTTAGTAAAGATATTTTCAAAAGACTATTAAATCTACCTTGTGAAAGGGTTTAACTATTCCACCTATTAGGATGAACTCATGACTAATCTCTAATCTAAAACTCTAATTTGCTGGTTGAGATTCCTTTGAAGTGTAACAATCACCTTATTGTGATAGACAAATGTTTACTACTCCTTATACTACTTGTAGCCTTAATTTTTACTTCTACTCTTATTATTTCTCACACATTTATTTAGATGTGATATAATAAATTTCACATACACCAATCCAAATTACAATTCATCAAAGTCAGCTACAATACAAGTTTCACCAAAATACACAAAGCTAGATCAACCGTCGGCACTTGAGTTTTGAAGACAAACTTAGTGAGGTTCTGATACTAAAAAACTAGTGTCAACACTCAGCATCACCATGCTCTCAATAGACATAGAATCTTAGTTCATACTAGTCACTTCCAAGGACTTTGAGCTCAATTAGCACTAGTGACTTAGTGAATACTGCAAAACTCAACATATAAACTAAATCACTTGGTTGATACTACATGACTTGGTCAAAACTAACACTACAAGCCTGGTATAAACTAAATCACTTCATTGAAACTACCTATCTTGGTCAACACTAGATTCACATCATTGATACTATGAACTTAGTAAACACTAGAGATCATGGTTGACACTATGCAACTCATTTAATACTATGAAGCTCGATTTGCACTTTACTTATCAACTCAGTAGATACTTCTTGGTGTGAACTGAATACTAATTCTAGAACTTGATAGCAATTGTAGAACTTAGTAGAGCCTAGATTACTTGCTTAACACTATAAATTGCAAGATAAGCTTGGTAGCTACTAACTATTTGACTAAGTGTGAGTCACTAATAAAAAAACTTGACCATAATGTCAAAAATCTCCCCCTTTGGCATCAGTGACAAAAACACTTATCAATCCAAAACTAAATTCTCAAAATTTCAAGTACAAAATATTCTTTAATCTCCATCATGTGTCTTTAACTTGATAACATACTCTATTTTTGAGATTTTTCAAAATTGCTTTTATAAGGAATGGTTTTTTATTATCTTTACATTTATATGTATAATATTATGTTTCCCTCCCATACATATATACATATATTATACTTTTCTCACTATATACATATATCTCCTATCTTATTTTTATTTTATCTCTTTTATATATCATAATATATCACATCTTCTCCCCCTCTTTGACATAAATGAAAAGGTGCAAGCTATATGGTGATGCCAAAATGTGACAAGAAGTCATAGTGTACCTTCAAAATCAATTCCATTATCTTTTCCCAATTTCCCTATAACATCTTGCTTGCATGAAGTGCAATTTGTACTTTTGCTAATAACTCCATCATGTGATCAACTATGGAGAAGTTATTATCATAGATGAGAGTTTTGGCATGTGCAATTTTTTTTTGCAATGAATCAATGTTTGGAAGAATCATGCCTTGGGCATCTACAAGTGTGACCCAGATCTTGGCTTCTTCACTTACTAATTATGCTTGCAAATTAGTCAGAAATTTGATCTTTGAATAGTGAGCAGAACTATAGCTCAAGTCAAGTGACAACTAGTGTGCACTTGCCTTCAAATCTTCATCTATCTTAGATAGTTTATCTTTGATTCCTTGGGTGAAGATAGATGTATCACACAAATTTATAAATAATGAAGTAACATTATTTGCAAAGGTTTCTAACAAGCTAAGAATACTAGACAATTCTACTTGATTTATTGTAATTTTCAATGCCACTTGCTCCAATACTTTGTTCTTAAATTTCCTCTTTGCTCTCTGTAGCAAATTTTCTTGTCCATTTAGAACTTCATTTAATTTTTAGATAACTTCTACTAACTGAACCAAAATAAGTTTTTTACTATCAACCTCAGTGATTAGTGCATCTACAAGTATATTTTTTATATCTTTAAGCACTTAGTTTTCTCTTCTTTTCTCTTCTATAATCTTTTGTTGCTATTTTGCAATAGTTCACCTATGATGTTCATTTGATCAAGATTTAGAGTAGAGATAACCCAATTTGGGATAACTACATCCTCATCAAGATCAATGTCTTCTTCTTTACCCTTATCTTTGCTTGAACTTTAGTACTCAGTTGAGGCTTGCTCTCAACTATCTTTGTACTTACTATTTGCATACTTGGAATTATAACAATAGTAGAAATAAAAGGTCTAGCAACAAAAGAAAATATTGAACTAACAATAGAAATACCAAGTTTCTATGTAGCCAAATTTGATGGTGGAGGAAGCACTAGCTACTCAATAGATGAAGTGCTAATCACTTTAGTGAATATGGTTTTCATTTGAATAGGTGCAAAGATTGGTTGGGTACATGGTGTTGCAATGGTTGCCACTACCAATTTGGTAGAAGCTTTCTCTAGGCTTGATAGAATTAAATATTTTCTAGAAGAGTGAGGAAATGGCACATTGTTGAGATGACTAGAGCTATAGATCTTACGAGCTATTATATGAATTCCAAATTTTAGCTCCATGTTAGTAACACTGTTGATATTCATACCTCTTCCATCTCACTCAACAATAATTTTTCTTTCTAGTTCTACTCAACTTAGGGTTTTGGTAGCCTTTTCTTTGTTCAACATTGGCAACCCTTTAATTCGATGAATAAATCTATTTGTTATTTAAATAGGCTGATCCAACCATAGATGCACATGGTGTACATGGCTAAAAATAAAATTTATCCATTTTATCTTTGGTGGAATCTATGACTGAGCTCTAGTTAGATCAAGCACTTTTGCAATTGTTTGACTTATCTTGAAATTTGGTGTCTTCCAACTAACTCCTTGAACCAAAATCTTAGATATTTTCCTATTTTTTCTACTGGAATATGTAATGATTGGTAGGATTTATGAAAACATAGATATACTAAAAAAAACACACAAATCACCTAGAAGCACAGAAATCACCCTTTGCAAATAGCTCTTTGAAAATTTATAGTGAGAAATGAACTTGATTTCCTTCCTTTTAACAAAACTTCACTTTTCAATTGCCATAAATACTTGGTATGATTTCTCATTTGGTGAAAAACTATCTTCCACTCAATTAAACCTTAATGAATGGTAGACTTATTCATAGTTCGGTGTCCACACAATGTTTTAGTGTATACTGACCTTGCTCGACATGATCTTGCAACTCGAACTTTAGTAAGGTCTTGAGTTTTTTGTAATAACTTGGTGATCCCTTTTGCATCTTAAATGCTGATATGGATCTTTTCTTCTAACTACTAGAGCTGATGTAAGATCTCCACTTCAGAGTCTTAGTTCTGTCATTCCCATGGGAGATCAAGTTGAAATACTTGAGTCATCCAATTCTTGAGTGACATTTTCATCAAGACTTAGACTTGCATTGTTAGAACATTTTGTAATCCACTGCTACCTCATCTACATTCTAGTATTGTTAGCTTTGGATTTCTTTTCATCTTCTATCCTTCTAGTGTTCATATAGTTCTCAGAAAGATGTCCAATTTCTGTACAAATAAAACATCTTCTAGTGGTGTCTTTTCTCCTCATGTGATGTTTTACATAATTTTCTCCAATTTGCCCAAATTCTCTATAGTAGTGGTATTGACACCATGTGTTGTAGTTCAATCCAAATATAGCTTTCACAATCTATTCTACTGGGTCCAATATCTTAGTTTTGCATTTAAAAGATTTGTGTCCATACTTCTTGCACTTGTGAAATTTACCTTCAAATTTAGGTTTCTCTTTGCATTCACTTTCTTTATGACCATGTTTATTGTAGTTGTAACACTTTCCTTTGAATTTTTCTTTACCATTACTCCAACATTTGTTTCACTAGTAAATTTGGACTCAATTTTTGATGAGTTTTGGTCAAAATTTTGACCCAGGTTGGTTGAAATTTTGACCAAGAAGTTCATTGCAATTTTGATGAATACATTCATCAAAAAGTTTTTGTCTCTACTAACTCTAATTTTCCATTTTTGGTCAAGATTTTGACCAAATATTGGTTGAAAAATGTCAAAAATTGGTCAAAATTTCCACCAATGTTTAGTATAAAACTTCCAATTGGTAGAAAACTTTTAAGAATTGGTCAAAATTTTCACCAATGTTTGGTCAAAAAATTTCAAGAATTGGTGGAAATTTTGACCAAACTATGAGGTTTCAAAAAATAAGTAGATTGGGTGAATCCTCCAATGAATTCTTGCCCATCGACTCTCTCTTAGATCATCTTCTCAAAACAACATAATTTTAGGAGAGGCTTGGTAGTGGTTGCTATTTTATAGCACATATACTCAACAATTTTGAAGTTGACCTAATGGTGAGCCCTCATCTAGCATTAGGTGGCTACTTGGCACTCTAGTAATTTGTTATGAACCTATCGTGGCTAATGGGAGATTTGATAATGAAAGCTCCCAATAACCCTCCAATAGAATTAGTGTTGGTGTTCAAGAAAGACACATTTTTTGGATTTCAAATATTGGCATTGGAATCCTTTCTATTGTAGGGTCATGAAGCATCCCAATTGCTATGTAAGGGATCACCAAAGTCATCTATATGAAAATTTATTAGCACAATTTGTAGAATGGTTTGATGCCTAGAAAGCGATCTAAAGGGTGAGCCTTCATCTAGCAGTTGTGTTGCTTATCATGAGTGATAAGGGATCCATTTCCTAGAATGAGAAAAGGATGAGCACATTATTCCAAATAAAATCATGAAATATCATTCTTAGGTAGGATGCTCATGACTAAGAGGACCAACCTGCACAATTTTAGGAGAAAGGAAAAAGTATACCCACTACAACCTTTCTCAAGGTGTTTGGACAACCATAATAGAATGATTGAGCCCAAAATTTTACAAGGGTGGTAAAAGTCAACACAAAAATATATTTCTCAATATAGAAAGCTTATGAGCATGCTTGAATAGGAATTGACAAAATATTAGTAACCCATTCACATTCATCTTGAGATAAAAAGGTCAAGAAAAATGACAAGACAAGCAATTTTACTATGAGACATGGAAATACTAATAGTATATACCAAAATTGAAATATGTTGATTTTTCTCATAGTAAAATATAGGTGACTCAAGTCTTTGTCATTTAACCAAAAATGAAATACATAAACAAGTGTGATCAAGGGAATGCATATAATACAATTAAGAAATTGAACATTGAACACTAAAACATAGAATTCATTGTAGATTTTGAAGACAAAGGATACTAGCCAACTCAAACAAAATATTTTATTTCATTTCCTTCCTCCATAATTCAAGAAACCAATTGTAGTAAACAATGACATAGCTACAGGAATCATGTGTATCTATGTTAGAAAAAACCCTCCTATAATATAAGATTCTCTGTAGTGATTTCAAATACAATTTGATACTTTCAACAATAATTGAAATAGAATTTAGCATGTATCAAGAATAATTATCACTTGATTTTAATGCAATAGAATGTTAAAAATTTCATAACAAAGTAAAAAAAATAAACCTACAAAGAAAAGCTTTCCAATTGCCTCAAAAATGTTGCTATCATCTATCCCTATATATATCCAACTGCAAACCTTATGTCAAAAAGATGCATCAAATGTCATAGCCAAGAAATAAACATTCTGATAAATAATTTTCTAAATAGTCATCATATTGTTCAAACTTTGTTTTTACATTGTAAGAGTGCCTCTTGAATAGGAAAAAATGAAATTAAGTACATACCTGTACAAAATAGACAATACCATTGGCTATTTCATAGGTAGTCAAAGCATATCAGTAGAAAAGCTTCTTGCCTATAACAAAAGATCCAATTCTAGTGTCATTGCATTTAGTATTTAAGTTTTGAAAGGACACTAAATATAATAATTACTACAATTAAAACATAATTTTATTGCATAACTGATAGTATATCTCTACCTAGAACAAAACAAGCAATGCATATGTAGAAAAAAACAAAAGATTGGGAAAATCTAACAATATTTTTGTTAAAACCTACAACCATTTAGAAGCAAACAAGATTCATGAAAGTGCTTTAGAAAGATCTAGTAGAATTAAGAATGTTATAATCAAGACAAATAATCAAGATACAACTCTTATACCAATGAGATTTTGAAGCTTACATGATTTTGAGACTTAATTGTTCATATCACCAGTATAGTTGGTTCTCTCCATGTGAAGAGCACCAAATATGAGATAAAAGCATTTAGTATCTAGTCAAACTTCTATAAAAAAAAAATACATGATGTTCAATTTGATGAATTAAAACATTTACTCACTAATTTTTTTATCATATTTGGAGAAGAACTATTTCACATCCAGTGCACATTCCAACCTCTTTCAAACAAAGTTCCCCATGTTTCAATCTTCATTGGGTAGTCAAAACAATCAATTATTTTCCAGAACTAAATCATTAGCATTTGAAAACTAAACCATCTATTTTTTGTCTCAATAACTAGAATTATTATTTAAAACTTGAACCTCATACCCACACATATAAAAAAGTAAATATCAACCTTTTTCATTACAATAATGTTTAATGTTATTCACATGCACTAATATGTTGTTAAAATCAATTAGTAAAGCTCTTGCTACTAAAATTGCTCCTCTGTTACAGGGTCCTATTACCATAGTGATAAGATGTAGAAACTTATGTTGCAAGTCTTTTATTTCAAAACCTTGACCTTTCTATAATAAAACCTCACTAAGGATCCCACATAACAATCCTAGCCAAATCTAAACTTATCTTGTTTCACAAAGGACTATATGTTTTTATTGATGCACACACCAAGTATTAGTTTTTTTTGCTTAAGATAAGGAGAAATTGGTTATCTCCTAAGCTAATCAGACAAATCAGAATGTTATTATATCACAACTTTATCACATGCCAATAGCTTCTAATGTTCAAATATCACATTTTGCAATCTTGATGAGAATGTTATTATGTCACAACTTTATCACATGCCAATAGATTGACAACAATGAAAAACACAAGCCTACATAGGTCATGGACCATTGGGTTTTTTGCAAGCCCAAAATATTTATAGTGCTATTTGTATTTCAGTATGATCAAAGCATTGGTTTGGTCATTGCTATCAAGGAAGGTCCCACAAAAGAGTGTAACATGCAATTATATTGTGAGGTCTTATAATATGCTCATTATCACAATCTGTGGCTCCAAAGAAAAGTAGGAAATGTAGAGAGGGAAACCATAAATAAGAGAAGACTTGAAGCTAACTACACACAGCTAGAAATTAGACTTGGGCAGATTTCTTTGCTAGTTCTAGATTTATCACCTTTTGTCAAAACAAAACTAGATTTCAACCTCCTCACTTAAGAGACTCTAGATCTACAAAGACTATTTTGGAAAAAGATGCATGCAAAATGAAAAAGATAACCATCTAAGTCTACCAAGATAGCACATCCTAGTTAAAATTAGGTGGAATGACAATACAATAAATAGATTTGACAGAAAGTAATCTACATTCAAGATACAAGCTTAAAGGCTTATCTTGATGGTTAGGGATGAGGAAGCTTTTACAGTTGGATTTCTCTAAAATCTATAGCATTTAATTCTAGTATAAAATTGATTCCAGTAAGCTTAGTATTTACCCCTCAATTATTATCACCATTACTTCAAATTGAAAATTACTTCTTCTATGATCTTGTCATGTACTTGAGGTACTCCTTTTGTAATCTCCTAATTTGGTAAGCAACACACATGCAAAATTAAATAGTCATGAATTCTACTTTTGCAAGGTCCATATATTTATATGTAGTTATGAACCAAGTATGGATTCATATTTCCAGTTTTTAATAGATCTATTATGTAATTTGATTTTACCCTATACCATGTTTTTTTTCTTTCAATCATGCTAATTATATGCATGAAAATTGAAGAGAGTCCTTTAAGAATTGATATCTTCTCTCTTTGGTGTTATACAAAAATGATTAAACTAATGTGTGGTGTATGGATTTTTCTTTGGCAGTCTGACCATTGTAGTAGAGTGTATACAAGCTTCTATTATTTGAGTGAAAGCTCACTTATGTACCTTTCCTAGACATGGAATAAAAGCTTATCCTGAGCTAGATGAGAAAGAGCTGACACATGATCTAATAATGACTTATATTAAAGAACAATATGATGTTGACATGATTAGTAACAAATCAAAGATTGATGATCATCATCTTACCAAGAAAATATCAAAGAGACCTAGAAGTAGTTTCTAACCAAATGTTAACATGAGAATGTCTATTGTGTATGGCTTTGTGTAGGAGGCATCCATTGATACCACCATGAGATTTTTTGATCCAACCTTAAAAAAGAGGTGATTATTGACTACAACATTGACAATACGAAGAAGATATGTTTTTCCTTTTTGTATAGTAAATCTTGTTGTTCTTGCATACATCAAATTTCATTGCTCACTAAATTGATTTTGTTTAGTTAGAAATGGAAAAATTATTTAGAATTAACTATTTTTGATCTATTGAGCTATATCCAATTGAATCTAAAGCCTTTTCTAGCACAAAGAAAATGGGTACCTAATGTTGAGCATGAATAGAGGTCTCCTAGTTGTCCATTTATAGTGAAAGCATATGAAATATTGGGTGCACCTCTAGTTTCATTTGCTTCAGCTTCAAGTTTGATGGGATCACTGTTCCACCACTCCCCTATTCATTTATGTAAATGTAAAGTTATAGGAGTGGATAGCAATATAATAAACACTCAAATTAATAAGGTTTTCATAATTCATCTATTCTATGTAGAGAAATGATTTTAGATTTTAATATCCACATTTTAGATCTTATTTCATGATCCATCATCATTAGAATAAACCATGATCCACATTTTGAATAGTTGTTCAATTGGTCCTACACTTTTTTGGACACTTTCTTTCCCACACCAACGAGCACTTGCAGAGTTTCATATTCATTTAGTTACTATGACACAAATTGCATCTATCATAGCCCTATAAGTTATTTTTTTGGTACTCCACCCTATAGATGTAGAAGAAATATGTGGATTCATCAAAAATTATTTTCAATGTGTTTTGAACTACTTCTAGATCAGAAGAGACATTTTGATGCATAGAAACTCTAAGTTTAATAGACAAAGAAAATCTATTAGCCTCTAGCATACTGGTATCAAATGTCATATGTTTGAAATCAAACATTAAAAGATAAGGAGCAGATAGCATAATCGAGAGAAACTTTGGCAGACCTCCTAGAATTCATGTGCTAATCAAAAGACTTCTAGAAGTAACAAGGGCAACATAGGCATGTTAGACCATTCCATTTGGCAACATGATTACTCTTGTAGGTATATATAACTTCTGCAAGGCATCTCTAAAGTAATTTTATTCTGCTAGTGGAGGTCACTCCCCTCCTTTCTAGAACTATGAGTACATGAAGACATGTAGAGGATTGTTTGCAAACAATGAATTAGCTTACATTGCTGAATAAAAAACTAACAAAATTAAAATGAAAGATACTAATTAAGGTCAACATTATTATGGGAAGTTATCATCCCCAAAAATCACAAATAAAGAAGATGGTCATCAAACTCAGGCAAGAGCTTTGTCAAAGTTAAGATACACATCCTTAACTCAGCAATGACATTCAACAATGACTCATTAAAAAAATCCATGTGATTGCAAGTTAACAATATCTTGGTAGCATAAAATAAATAAATGTTGAATAGATCAATAATTAATAAGGGCATGTGGATATTAATCATGCATGACTAAGACAAAATTATTTACATAAATGACCTGTAATTACAACAAAGGCAACAACAATTGATATGACACAAGGATTATATATTTGACTAATTCCTACATGGGAGATGGTGTATCAACTAAACACAATGTTACCATAACTATCAAATATGATTAGAAAAGAAACTGATAATTATTATTATAATGGAGATTGCTATTAAAATCATTGTTAAAATATGTTTAATTAAGAGTGCAAGTCTCATTTCTTATCGAAGAGATGTGATTGGTTAAGGATGCATCTCTTTCTCTTAAGGGTTGCATCCATTTGATTTATCAATTATAAAACATAGATCTACAATATTCATTTGGGGAATCATTAGACATTACTTTTAAAATTACCTAGTATTGGATTTACTCTTCTAAAACAAATTATCCAATAGCAAGACAACGATACATTGTCTAAAGCTTGTATATCAGATACATAATCTAGCATTCTGCATATTTATTGGTTCAAATCAAACACTTATATAAATTTTATAGTAGATAATAGGAGACATTGTAGGCTCTTAAGCTATAAATCAAACATAGTAACAACCAAAGAATTTGTAAGATTATACTCACAAACAAAGAATAAGAATTGACCATAGGAATTACCATCAGAATAAAAAACCCTCCATTAAATAAGAAAGTGTTACCATTGCATAATTGCATTATAAGAAAGTGGATATTAAAACAAGCATATTGTTTACTATTCACATGCATTGTGAGCATTAAAAAAAATAGGAACAAGTTTTGAATAGAAACAAGTCTATCACAATTAAAGTTAGTCCCAAGTTCTTAGAAGGGACATTATGAGATTCTGATGTTGACCTCTATGCTCAAGATTTTAAAGGGATGCTGACCTCTACCCTATCTTGGGAATCAATCCATTGGCTGGACTTAGACAAGCATCTCCTTGGAAACATGTCAGCCCCTTCATTTTTAGGTACTAAATGGTATCAAATCTAGACATGGACACACACACACACACACACACACACACACACACACACACACACACACACACATGTATACATATGAGATTATGAAAAATAATGAGTATATACTATATATTACTAATGTATATATTAGATTATTCAGAGATATATTATTGAACATTTAGATATACTTTATATACAGATGATTCTAATTTCATGTAATGTAGAAAATCTAATTTTGACAAATTAGGCAAGTCATATCCTACAATGACTATTGTTATGTTTAGCTACTATTGAAATTCTCTTCATATCCCATTTGTAAGCAATGCTTCAGAGTTTGAGTTTAACTGTAAAATCCTCTAGCATATTTCAATTTTGGATAAGTGTACAATTCAAGGAGTGATTGACTCCAAAATCCTAAATTTAGGATGTTTTGAACTTTGAAGATGGAATTATATAATATTAGTTATGCTCATATGTTGGTCATGTCATATTGATGCAATGCATTTCCTTATGACACATGGTTCTAGAATTTGTTTGATGCCATATACAAATGGTCATTTATTTATCTTCAATTCATTTGTATTATATGGCATGGTTTCTACTTCATGTTATGTTGTTTACTTACTCCTCCAAAACACTTCTATGTGACTTTAGATTGATCTCACTCAATTATGGGAAGGCATAAGAATGATCTCAAATTTGGAACCTCAACTTAAATGTATGAGTAGTTATGAGTGGCCTAGTTCATATTTCATGCAATCTTCTAGTTGCTATGTGTAATCTAGTTCATATTCATGCAATATATTGTTATGTGATGGTATTCAAAAGTCATCCACTATATATTTAATTTTGAATGATGGATTTGAAACAAAATATAGCTTACTAGTGGAGGATGGTGTGAAGAGAAATAGGAGGATGACTTGCATTTTTTGAAATTGTATTGTTATTGTTTGAATTGTCGACAATCTACTTCTAATTCATCTGGGCTACACCGCTTTACAAATCTAGCATTTGTATAAACACAGAAAGTACATAAGCATTTATTCCTATGAGTTTTTATTACATCAAAATTATAAATCAAAATAAAGAGCACTCACAAAATTCTCCTCTATTTCCCTATAAATATTGATCCTCTGCATTCAATGACTTTTAATTGATCATCATGGGATGGGATGCCCCAGTTAGTGCACAAATTCCTTTAGTTTACATATAGAATGTAAATACACTATCCCCAAATTTTGTTCATTAGAATATGGATAATCTCAATATATACTATTAAGGATTAATGCAGTATTTTGAGAGATTATAGATTTACTGAAGAAAAAAGTCGCTACTAATTAGCTCAGGTTTTACTATTATGACTCCTTTCTTTATTTTATAGGATGTATTGCCTCCAAAAGGGATGATTCCTATATAGAAGCATTTTAAGATGGTAGATCTTATCATATGCTTAGGAACTAGATAACCTCTTAAAATCTAGAAGTAATTAGACAAGCTATAGTGTGCCTCTTTACTACTAATATTTCAAGAATAATGGAATAGTTGAACTGCTTAGAGTTGCAAGACTATTCCTGAAGATATATGAAGTAAAATGTATGTCTATTTTATTAGACTAATAAATTTAAGACTTTAATGCAAAGAATAAATTATAACATGATAAATAGCCACACTATTATGTTTTTTTTATAATTTTCATAGCTATAGATTTTGTAAATACTCATACCTTTTAATTGCTTTTGGTGAGGCTCCGCTTCCATCAAAGCATGGCTCTTCAAGTTTTCCTTGACAAGCCAAGGTTAGTGACAATAAGATTAAATTTAATAGCCCATCAATTTATATCAATTACAATAGTGGTGTAGAAAATTAAACCTTTATCTCCTTGATATCAGTCCCTTGGATAGTACTAGGGGTAGGCTATTATGAAGGACTAGGGATGGCCTTCTATGCAAGGTAAGATGTCGAGTCCATGGAAAGGAAATATTGTTGTGTATATCGGTGGACTATATAGATAAGTACTCTTGTATTTCATTGTGGCTATGCCATGTTGATAATATTAATCCATGTGATATCCAAATAACAACATTTAGAATTTCTTATACCCTTCTTGATAACAAACTTACTTCATTAGTGAAACCATCTATATGGCACAAACTGGATCAAATGTAAATTTGTAATTTATACATGTTGAAAAATAGCAATTAATGAGATGCTAAAAATGTGCTCTAGCAAACCAACTCATGCCAGAAAATGAAATATAAAAAATAACAAAGAAGAAAAGAGATGGAAAGTAGTCAATATCATATTTATGTATTTCTATTGTAAAGAACAAAGCCTACATTAACAATTGACAAGAGCTATTAGCAGAAGTCCTTTCACTAAAATAAATTTCTCTAATGCCAAAAATTTTGGCATGTCCCATTTGATTGAGATGGGCTTTCAATCTATGAGAAAAGAGTAACACAAATCTTGAGAAATCAAATTGGTTAAAAATATGTCTTCCAATACGATCCACCAATTCCAAGTTATTAAAGTCTAGTTCACCTAAAACTGAGAACAAAACTAAGTCTCCTTACATAATCTACTCTAAACATTTTAAGACAACGTCCACATGAGCCCCGAACACACATATAAATTTTGTTCTTTCCACCTTTGATACAGAGACACAAATTCAAAATTTAAAGACTAGATTAAATGTTGAAGATAATTCAACCCTTTCTGCCAAGTAAAATACATTTTCTTGCCTAAAGAGGATCAAATTATGATAGATTCATTTTATTTAGAGGGTCTATCTAGAAGAACCTAGAAATTGATGGTACATTAAAATTGAAGCTAAAGCAATAACAAAATTATGGATCCACTCAATTACCTTAATCTTTAAAAAAAAAAGTTGAGCCCTAACAACCTTAATGCCTACAAAAAGTGAATCCTGCACTATGAAAGATATAGATGAATTCTTTTGAAGAGAATAATTCTTTTTGTACTTTACTCTAATATGAGTTTCAGAATGAGCATATGGTTTTATCTCATCTATTCTCTATTCTCTAAAGATCTATTGTCTTTCATTTTTTAAATCAAAATCACCCAGATTTGATAAACAAATCTAATGTGCAAAAAGAATGAGCAGAGTAATCAAAAACACCATTGATTGACTCATCTTCATGTAGTGTAATAGAATGTTTGTAGTAAAACAAAGATTTCTAAACATAATTAGTATGGAAAAGATAATAGGAAGTACCATGTAATCACCCTGGAAATTCATTTTAGATAGAAACTAAATAGAGATTTAACAAAAGGGATCATATTGCAACTAAAATAATGTACTACTGTAAATATTGCAAATCATGTGATGAAAGATATTTGGATACCCTTTGCTTCTGGATATCTACAGTATCATTTGTAAAATCAAATATGAAAAAGTCAAAATTGGAATAGGAAATCTAATAACACCTCATTAGATAAAAAATCAAATGCTCATTTTGGGGCAGAAATGGGAATACAAATTCCTATTCCAAATTCTAATTTGGCCCAAGTTTTGGAGAATACAAAACAACTGACTAAAGAAGTTACAATTTGACCTTGCTCCTTATGACTCTTAATATTAGTTTTCATCTACATATCCTAAGCATTTTTACCTCTCGTGATGCTAGGAATTGTAACAAGATGTTTGCTTTTGTGAAACAAAGTCAGTGCATTACATTAGCAAATAGTAATACAAATAATATATATAACATTAATTGACAATATTAGTATAATTTATTTTCCTCGGCGACCACTTTTTCTATAGATCAACTAGCTCAATATTTTTTCACAAAGAAAAAAGGTGTGAAATTATGTATTTCCAAGGTTTAAAGGAAATTTGATGTACTTTGAAAATTATGGCTTTCATATTAGAGTTTCTCAACTAAAAGTATCTAATTTCCATGTTTGGGGAGGCTTGAGTCTTCATACCTGTTCTTTCACATGGCAAGTTCACTTTGAGACCTTGCAATACTTTCCAAGGAAGAACTAAAAGCCTTATTGCAACAAACTACTAACAAGCATATTATTAAAGGGATACATTTTGAATTCTTAAGTATCCCATTGCCAAAAATTGGAAGATATGTTGCTTGAGACAATTTTATAATTGATTAAATTGCATGGACCTTATGTCTTAGATCTAAAGGTTCGTGGGATATATCCTTAGTTATGGGATGTGTCCCAAGGACCCATGCATTGGATGTGAATGTATGTAGTAGTCTGATTGGTTTTGTACTAGCAATTGCTAGGAATTTTCTTGTACAAGATGGTCTTTTTGAAATATCAATTGGCATTTGACATTTATCAATGACAAAGTATCATACCATAAAATGATTTAGTTTTACAATTCTATATATTTCTTAAGTTTTTTTAGTATATATAATATTATGAATAGTGTAAACACATTAAAGGGAGGTGGATTTTGTTTGAGAAAAGGAAGAGAGGGAGGGTGCAGTAAAGAAGAGACTACATTTAGGGACAAAGAGAAAAGAGTGGAGGCCATCTAAGATAATAGAAAAGAAATAAGCCTTGCTACAAATAGGGAATGACAAGAAGAATTTGTAGATTTCAAGTTTTAATAGTAGAGGAAATTAAATATTTCCATTGAAGGTTGTGTGACGTAAATTTTGTTTCAAAATTTGAGTACATGAATTGATCTTGTTCTATTAAAATCTATTGTGTGTATGGAATGTAGTGAGTCTTTGTCTATCTTATATTATGAGTTTTGGGTTTGATTTAGTGGTGAGCTAGTAGAGTTGTGAGATTAGGGTGATAGTTGTCTAGTAAGATGATGGAAGAGGAGGCAAAAGAAATAATTTCATGTGCACAATGATGGAATTCACAATAGATTGTTTATAATCTCAAAAGTGCTTCTATCAACTCTAATTTTGTGAGCTTATGTTGACAAAAAATTTGTTGGATGTTTCTAATGTAGGAGTTTCCTACTTGTCTATGCCAAAATGGGACCATTGAAATAGGGTATGGACATCTACTGAATGACACAATGCACGAGCAAGTGGTATATAAAAGAGAAATCTAGTAACAACTATTTTAGGGAGGCATTGAATCATGTAGCATCCTCATTCATGTCCACAATCATTAAAACAATTATGAATAGAAGAATTTTTAACTATGGAGAGGAGTGGGGTGAAGAGTGACACCTAATAGAGGATGTGAAGAGATTACCCAATGAGAATAGAAACTTTAGGAAAACTGAGAGATTGGATTCAAACACACAACATAGAATGGAAAAGTAGGGGAGTTAATGAATTTATTTGTTGTGTTACAATCTATTGCATTTTTGGAATGTGGTGAATCTCTTTCTATCTCATATTATGAGTTTTTAGTCTAATTTAAAGGTGGGTTGTCATATTGCATCAGATCCTAATCTGTCATGCCCAAAACTCGAAGGCAAAAACACACACGCACATTTTATTTTTTGACTTAATAATTAAACATGCCCTAGGTTTGAAAAGATTGATAATATTTTTAGTACAGGTTCTTTACTTTATGTCTTAAGGTTATAAACATGAAGGCAATTATATTGTTAAGGTTTTGAAACTTTTGTTACTAGATTGGTATCAATCTTAAGTTATGCTATTTAAGAATTAAACATATCAAAAGATATTAGAGATGTAAGTTACACTTAATTTTGACCAAAAGATAAAGGAAACAATCCAACATTTTCTATTGGTTTTAACATTTACATTAATTTGCAATGATCTGCGATCAAATTTACTTACATAACATTGTACATGAATTCGGATCTAAAATTTCTTGCAATAACAAAACAATCAAAAACTACTTTAGAATTTATTTAAATAGCAAATTAATCTATAATTTAATCTACTTAATGATCAAACAATTGGAGTACATTTAAATTAAAACTAGCTAATTAGTATTTAAACATAACTAAGTAACAAAAGAAATATTATCAATTACAAACAACGCCCTTAATCAAACATAAGATAACCTTAAACTTTATTAATTCAACTAATTATTCTTTAACAATTTAAAATTTCATTCTAAACTAACTAGATATATATATATATATATGAAATAATAATGTTAATAAAGAAACTAAGATCAAATAATAAAATAACTAACTAATCTAAAACTAAACTTAAAGTTAAAAAAAAAAAAAACTAACTAATTTAACTTACAAGCTAACTAAACACTATACCTAAATCTAACTACTACTTAACTAAACTCTTAACACTCTAACAATATTAAAACATAAAAAAAAAACTCAACTAAAATAATTAAATAAACTAACCTACCCTACACATCTAACTCTATCCTACTAACCCCCTTGCCCTCAACCCTACTAACTCTCCTAACCCTCCTGCCATGTCACCCCCCCTACATCCTCTACCCACGGTCTGCACTCTTACCAAGAGCTGAGCGCGCAGTCCAACTCACTGACCTGCGTCAGTGGTACGCCTTCCCATTAAACCAAGGGCGAGCCTCTAGGGTAGGCGATAACCAAGGGAAGAAGAAAAAAAAATTGATTAAGTAAAACTTAATGCACTTCAAGCCCAAGGAAACGTGAAACTAGCGCTTTTCATGGACGCTTGGCCCAAGGCGAGAAGAGGGGATGGGTGGGTGACATCATCGATATGATGGCCAGACTTACAAATAAATTTAATACATTACTTTATTCCTCCCTCCAAACTGACGTTAAAGAAAGAGGAAGGGCATTTATGTAATAAAGTTTTATGGTTGCAAAATTAGATATCAAGGATATTAAAGACCAAAATAAGTTACTTTGGTTATCCACAATTAATTTATTGATTATAATTAAATTTGAAATAAAGGACCAAAATAGAATATTCTCTGTTCAACAAGAGAATGAACTATTTCTCCAATACAATTTCCAGCATCCTGTAGGTGGATGTTTTGGAAATTTTTCTTAGGAATGGTATGAAAAGTAGATTTAATCCTTTTTAAGTTAGATCAAAACTGAAGAACTAACATATTGCAAACATTATCCCAAGTTAATTCTTAAAATTTCTCATGGCTTACAAAACTGATAGAGCATCTCTTAAATCTATTAGATGATTAAGGTAGGATTCAATGCAATTTCTATCACTTCTAAAAAGGATTGATTCAAGGGTTAAATATGTTATTAATTTCCTCTCTAGTCAAACTGATAATGACTTGGTACATCCAGAATCTATCAAGAGTTGAATTATTCGTTCCGTTCAATAATGCAATGCTTTCTCATGAGGATCTAACAATCATAAAAGAAAAAAAATGAAGCTGCATGCATGATCATAGTCTTATAGAATTGGTGTTTTAATTCATAATGATATTAATCTACCACCTTTCTATGCATTATGCTCAACAATTCAACTAGTGCAAGATCATCAAAATCTACGTAAATTTCTTATGAATTCCTGCTTAATAACTTTCATGCACCTCAGATATGTATCTCAATGATACCTACATTTCATGAAATAACCATCTACATATTTCGTTTAACTATCTATTATAACTAATGGAGCAAAATTGAAATAACATAGTGACGAAACTAGACTTAAGGCAATTGAGAAAATAAGAGATCAAATGATAATGCTCTATTCATTTTGATGGGAGTATCAAGACACACCAAGTTCTGTCCTCTATTATGTTTTGAAATTTAAGTTTGGATAACTTAACATGATTCTCTCCTACATGTTCTTGTAATTCACTTTCAACACAACCATCCATAAACTAAAACATACCAAGCTCAAAAGGAGATACCATACATTTACAATTTGAATCTTGCATAATTGAACATCATTGTTGCATCTTATCTTGATACACATTCATATGACAACATAGAATATGAAAATTTTAAGAGAAGTAAATTTACTCAATCACTTATTTTATTATCAACCTGATTCAAGGGCTCAGCCGGGAAAGAATCAGGAAGAAAACCCGGCTTCGTTGCCATATGCAATAGGGTTTAAAATACAAATTTACGATAGGATCTCAATCCCAATTTTCAATAATTTTATCAAATTTTCTTCATGATCAAATCAAGGAGTTTGTAATGTCTTCTGAATCTCATTTCAAGAACCATGGAGGAAACCAATAACTGATCGGGTGACAACTAAGCAGAGCCAGAAGAACATCAAGCATGCATAATCATACATGGTTTACACAATAGGATTCACAATGAATCAAGACTAGGGAGAGGTGGATTCTTCCAACTGGAGAAGTCAAGCACAACACCAATTCAGATGCCCAATCGGGGCCAATAACCAAGAACTTTCGTTCTTCCATTTTAACTTGCCATACTCGTACCAGGTTTGTGCTGATGGGTAGGGGCCCATAACACCCTACCCTTTATCCCTCTTCTCATCCTGAGAAGAGACTCTACACAGGTTGGAGTCCAACTAAACAGACCTCTCCCAAAATTGGTCACTTCTGCCCTTTCCTAGGGTGAGTAATACCAAAACACCCATGCAAGGAAACTCAAAATTGCAAACATAAACAAGAAAGAAAAACAACCAAAATAACAAGGTTTACAAATCTTCCCAACATACCCACAACCATACAATAGTAAAACAACAACAAGGTAACAAGAACATGAAACAAAACATAAAAACTGAATAAGGGAAATGGGAGTTTCCTACCTTCTCAAAGAGGTAATGGCAATGAAAAAATTTGAGTAGAGTATCCCTCCTTCCTTCAAGCTTCAAGAAATCTTCTCTAAAAATAGAGATTGGGTAACCAACCCACTAGACCAAGGAAGGCCTCTAAATAAGCCTCCAACTCAACCACCCAAAAGGAGCAATAACTATTTCCACCCACTAGCCACACTAGAACTCCTAACTCAACCTACACCATGGTTAAACCCTAAAAGAAGGTGGGGTAAGACAACTCATGACAACCACTTGCAATTTTCGCACAAAGGCAAAAAGGGACTTTTTGAGTGCCCTCAAAAGTCAAAGCTAGGGGTTTAGGGGTTGGAAAAGACCCCTAACCCATACCCACACCCATAGGTTAGAAAAAAAACATGTTTTAAAGCCTTAGGGAAGAGGTTAGAGACAAAAATAAAATCTAGGAATAAAATAGGTCCATCTAACAACTCAACTAGCAAATAAAGCATGTAAACATTTTACGAGTGTCAAGCGACGCTGAAAGAGCATAATTACGAACAATAGGGTTTCCAAATTTTAGCACATGGAGATCAGTTTTGTTCCTCCGTAGGGTTTCTCGGCTAAATATCTGCACACTCATTGCACACATCAGTAGTCCCAAAAATCACATGTACATATATACGTATCAGAAATTTACATAATTTGAAACATACATAAATCAGGGTTTTCTTGCATCCTACTTATATCCTTAATCATAAAGATTCCAACTCAACGTGTTAATCCCACATTTTACTGATTTCATCCACATACATATACATGAGCATTAAATGACAATCATCAAATATATCTGGAAATAACATCACACAACATGAAATAATAAAATATGTTCTAAGCATCAGATAATGTCTCGACATCTCGAGTCGCGGATAACAAAATAAGAGTAATGTATCACTATGCTACGATGGGTCGGGGGCGAGGCCTCACATAATCCTAAAGATAAATATAATTGTAAATGGAAAATATATTTGGATGAAAATGCAAATGCAAATGCAAATGTATTCCAACAATCAAAATCCAAAAAATGAGAAAATGAAGAACTCATTAACCATGCCTTCAAAATATATTTTATATAATATATCATAAAAAATGCTCTTATAATTTCATTTTCCAAATACTTCATTCCTAAAGAAAAATGAACCCAAAAGGTTGGTTGCTACTTGTTTGACAATATTAACAAATTGTTTAATTAATTATAGCCACTTGAATAGCATTCTCACTCCATTTCCAATCACTGCATAATGGAATAGTGTCAGAGTAAAGTTTTCTAGATAGAAATTAAAGCCTAACATAACGCCCTTGCAGTACAACACTTAAAAAGTTCCTTGGAGTTTTTCTTTTATTGTGCCAAATAAAAAATTAATGGTGCCTTAATCTATGGATTTATCATGGATGATGATTATACTAAATGTTAACTCAAGAAGTGGAATAAAAAGTTCCATCCACAAACACAGATGCTATGTTTTCAGAAGGATGCAAGGATGCAAGTGAGAAAGCCAATCAAATTAAGAAAAAAATTATGAGATAGCAAATACAATGAAGAATAAAAGAAGTTAAAGAAAAAAAAAATAGTTTAGTAAAATTTCTAATCTCTAATATGAACCTTTCTTAGCATCTATGGAATTTCACAAGTCAATTTCAACTAACCTCCTCCATTAGATTGCCCATTCTAATCGCATCTTGAGGTCTAAAATTTCTTGCACTACTACTTTTGGCAAGGCTCCACTTCCATCAAAGAATTTCTCTAAAAGCACAAATGTATGCATCAAGCCTTGGAGAGAAGAAGAACCTAAAATAATGGAATTCTTCTAGCTCTACGCCCAAGTCTAGGGAGTTCCACTTAATATATGCCAACTGATTTGTGCAAAGCAAAATTGGGAAAAGCCCCAATATTACTCGTGAATTTTTCAACATTACCCAGGCATGAATGAAGCCCCAATTTTGTTATTACTGCTCAAAATATAGCATACAACATAATATAATTAGCCAATAGACTTTCTCACCAGGACTAGAGGCCATTGGAAACATCTCATGTAGGTGTCTCTATCAAAAAAAGAGCCTGTCAAGAATTAGTTCTAATGCCATCATCAAATATCCTCTACTAAAAATTGGTGACAATAGCAACAACATCTTGGATAGTGCAATGCTTCACCACTAGATTCCCAAGCCACAAGTCCTTAATTTGGGTAAATATAGGGTTACTCATAATTATCTACAACACCCCTGGAATTACCACCACTATGGAGAGAAGCAGGCAACTACCATTTACCTTCTATAAATACCTCCACCTGGATTGTATCCATCACAGATGTCTCTTGGTCTATAACTCAAGCAGGTGTATTGGTTGTGGGCATGTATTGTATTTGAATGGGGCATGATCTGTTGTGCCTTCTTTGATAATTGTTACATTGTGACTTGCAGGAACCAAATGCCAAGTGAAACAAACAATGACATGTGCTATTTTTCCAATCAGGTTAGTTCCCACTATGCTCCTCAAACTGTATTAAATAATATATGTCAGTAACTTAGTATTTGGTGTCATAATTCCATTGATTCTAGATGGTCTGTGTGTTTCTATCTTTATATTTAAAATGTGTTATAAACTATAGGTGTGTTTTGATTTAGAATTTTGACTTAGTATCTAGGATATCAGCATGAATAATGCAAAAGACATGAGTAATAACTCATTTGAGTGTTCTAAAGCTTTGAAATGGTTTGGATGCCTAAAATAGTTGACAACTTTGTAAGCTCCCTTACTTTGACTTTCTAGATAGTTAATATCAAGTCACTCATTCTAACATTTGTTTGGTTTGATTTATCAAAGTACTGGAAAATAGAAGGCTGATAGACTCGGTGCCATCTAAACTTTTTAGCTTGCCCTAGCTTGAGACTATGTGAGGTTTCTTTTCTAGTCCAATTAAGTAAACATAACACCTTTGACCATATTGTGATCGAGTAGGGTACTTATAGATGATGTAAACTCCCTTCTTTTCTATTATTAGTTAGATTCAACAAAACTTGTGTAATAACTTTAATTGGCTCTATAATTTTGTATCATTATTGGTAAATGATGATTGATTTGAAATTTGAATGAAGTAAGAGGCTACAAAATAACATGCTCAATGGAACTCTGAAAATATACACAGAGGGAAATATCCAAGAACAACTAATGGACCTTAAGATTATTTGTTACCAAAGAAACCTATACCAACTTGTTGTAAGTGCATCTTTTTATTTTCATGAAGAGCACTTGGTTGTGGTTATGTGTTTTTCCTACTAGGATTTTTGAAATTGTAGGCTTGAGGATAATCTTGCTTATGTGGAAAATTTAGATCTTGTTAATAGAAAATTTTGTCAAGGTGAAACCACAAAAGTTTTCTATGCAGATAGTTTCAGAACATGTGGAAAAAAAACATGCAATGGAGATTTTAGAGAAAATCCTAAGAACTATGGGGAGAAAACATGCAGGGGAGATTTTAAAGTAAACCCTGAGACCTATGATTGTGCAGTACCTTATGAAGAAAAACTCCAATTTAGAGCTCCCTCTTTTTTTGATTTGAACAATATCTCAAGGGTGGAGAAACTAAAGAATTCACTATCAACACAATTGAATTTCTCTAAAGTAGTAGTATCAATATTTTGCATGTCATTTGAGGCCCATTACCATCTTGAAATAGGAGTGCAACTTTTCCCCTTTGGAAGGAAGCCATATTTTGAAAGATTTGAAATCATAAGAATTTGTTTCACTCTTGGCAACAAAATTTAAATCCCACCTAATGAATTTGGCACCTTCTCTTTCACAACAATTTCCTACTACTTCGGTGGTACAAAACCAAACTTTCTTGTATTCTTTTGTTCTCTAACATTATTGTGGTCAAAAGTGACCTAGTCATTTTTAGCATGGTTGAGGAGGCAATTAAACTTAGAAAACCCATTGGTAAATTAGTTTTCTCATGTTCCTGTATGTTTCCATCCCTTCAAATTTTATCTTTTGCAATCCAAGTTGTTTCCTTCTCACAAATCTCACTTCTTATTTCTTGATTAGCAACCTAGAAGGGAGATAGTGTAGAGAGAAACCACCCTCCCAAAGTAGTTGGTCTCAGATGCTTTTCATTTAGTGAGCTCAATAGATGCATCAACTATTTTTCTAAAGATCATAAACTTGGTTTAGGTGGCTATGACATGGTAGCTTAGCAACCAATTACATGTTCTATAAACACTTTTAATATTCCATATTATCAATATTAAGGAGTCTTAACTATTTAACATACCTCATTAAGGCAATATAATAGTTAAATATTATTGTGTGATGGGGTGACTTAAGACCTTCTCTTGTGATGATGAAGACAGAACAATATTAAAGACTTGTAAAAGGTAATAGAGAGTTTAATCTGAGAATGGGTAATGAGATTACACATCTGAAGATGGATGTTGTAAGAAGTTTCAACATAACTGAAAATCTTAATTTGTAACTAAAATACATAGCAATGGCTAAGAAACATCACAATCAAAATCCCCACAATAAGAATTTGACAATTTGGTTTGAATAAACTTCTAATCTTTAGATAATTTAGATTGATCAAAAAAGATGGTCACAACGATAAGATGGTGAAGTTGCCAATTATACAAAACAACAGAGATTAATTACAACTATGTTCTTATTTTTTAATTTAAATCTGTGAAAAATTTTAACATGAAAATTGAATCCAAAGATAAGAACATAATAATAGAGAATAATTTTAAGAATATTTGAGGGTTTGAACAATTTTTATTTTTCTTTAACTACTTTTAGTATTGTGGAACTTATAGGTATACAAAGGGACATTCAATGATGTGAGCCAATTAGTGGCCATAAAGAGGGCCAAGAAAGGATATTTTCAAGTGCAAGGTGTGACAAAATTCAAAAATAAAATTGAAGTGCTCTCATGCATTCACCATAAGAACCTAGTTAGGCTTATTGGCTTTTTCTTTAGGGATGGATAACACATTCTTGTCTATGATTACATGCCTAATGGATCTCTTGCTAATTATCTATTTGATTATTTAGTCCATATGACTCTAGAACATCCCTGATATAGTCCATATAACTCTAGAACATCCCTAATTTAGTTCACCCATGCAAACCTATCGGTGGTAAACTTGCATCAAGCACTAGTGCATATACTTTTTTCTTTTTTGTGACCTGAGGTGGTCAAAATTTTGACTAGCTTGGGAAAACTTAGAAAATTTTTGACCAACACGGGGATGAAAACAAAAAAAGATGAAATCATAGATTTGGTCAAAAATTTTGGTAGGAAAAAACGTGCAAATGTACTAGTGTTTGATGTGTGACCTAACTTACCACAATGATTGCAAGTAGGTTTTTTATTCTTTTGAGCTCCTTTCTTGGATGATTCACCTTCTTCTATATATCCTATTCCTATTTTTCCTTTCTATCTAGACTTTTCTCATTTAATTGATTCATGTCTACTTGAGATTTCATCATCCTCTCATTGGTTTTCTTTTAAGAGTTTAGATCATGTTATAATCTTTCATTCTCTGATCTTACATTCATGAGTTCTTCATTTGCATTAGTGAGCTAATCAATAAAATTTGTATGTTGAAGGGATAGACATTGAATTTCATTGTTCTTTTCTTCTATCTCTTCCTTGGCTTTGTCTTTTTCTTTCATGACTTCACATAAACTTACTAATATAATTTATTTTTCTCTTTACAACTTTCTAACATCTTCTTGAAGATTACAATTCTTTTCTAATAGGTCTTTTATTGCCTTGTTAGCTCCATCTAAATTTCTTTTTGGATAGATATCTTCAATTGTTTCTTGTATGTAGAGATTTTCATTCATTTGTATAGCAAGAACTTTTCTTCTTTGCTTTCTTTAGTTTCACAATAGTGAATTCCAAATCTAGCTTTTCATTGTCAATAGCCTTATCTAGCTTGTATACCTCTATTGCCTTTGATCTTTGCTCAAGTTATTAAACTTATTCTCTAAGAATCACAAATATCTAATAGAAATTGTTGAAAATATAAGATAGTCTAGGTTACTAAGAGGGGAGGGGTGAATTAGGAAGCAATAAAACTTAATCTTATTACACCAAATAATCCTTCATTTATAATCTATGCATGAAAGACTAAAAGAATTGAAGCATTCATAATAGTTTGACACAAGATATGGTGTCCCATAAAACTTCCAAATAGAAAGTAAAATTGGGGTGGGGATGATAATGAAAAGCTTTAATATTGCAATATAAAGTTGGCTAGTTAAGGCTTACAATTGATCACTTTTGATGATCTTCCCTATTAGGAGCAATAAGGACTGCTAGGTCCACCTTGTTAAAAGATTTACAAAAAATACAATGAAGTATGCACTTAGTAAAGATATTTGCAAAAGACTATTTAATATACCTTGTGAAAGGATTTAACCATTCCACCTATTAGGATGAACTAGTGTTTGATCCCTAATTTACTAGTTGAGATTCCTTTGAAGTGTAATGATCACCTTGCTCTAATAGATAAATCTTTACTACTCCTTATACTACTTGTAGCCTTCTCAATTCTTACTTTTGCACTTATTATTTCTCAAATATATATTTGGATGTGATACAATACATTTCATATATATGAATCAAATTACAATTCATCAGAGTTGGCTACAATACAAGTTTCACCAAAATACACAAAGTCGGATCAATTTTTGGCACTTAGGTTTTGAAGACAAACTCGACAAGGTTTTGATACTCAAAAACCATTGTGAATACTCACCATCATCATACTCTTTGTAGATGTAGAATTTTAGTTCATACTAATGACTTCCAAATAGTTTGAACTTATTCAACATGGTGACTCGGTGAATACTGCAAAACTTGACATGTAAATTGAATCACTTGGTTGACACTACATGGGTTAGTCAACACTAACACTATGAGATTGGTATAAACTGAATCACTTAGTTGAGACTTCCTATCTTGGTAAACACTAGATTCACATCACTGATACTATAAACTCAGTAGACACTGGAGACCACAGTTGACACTGTACAACTTGATTAATACAATGAAGCTCCATTTGTATTGTTACTTATCAACTTAGTAGATACTGCTTAGTGTGAACTAAATACTAATTTTGGAACTCGATAAAAACTATAGAAATTGGTAGAGCCTATATTACTTGTTATCTACTAACCATTTGACTAAGTGTGAGTCACTAATAAACAAACTTGACCATAATGTCAACACATTGTTGTTGAACAAGAAAACTATGTTTTTGTTAAAATTATAAAAGTTTCCAAGCATTTTTAAAAAAATATTATTTACAATGTAATTGTAGTTTACTTATACATAACTCATTTTGGATTGATAATCCCATGATGTTTTTGTAGGAAATGATGTTTTCATGATCATCCTTCTCAAATGACATTGAAGCTATTTGGACCCACCATACGTAAAAGGTACGTAGTTTCATATCATTGCTACAATATTTTTCTTTTCTTCCATTTATTGTACTATATTAAAGTTATTGATCTAAAAATTTTATTTTTAAAAAAGTGGAATGAAAAGGGTCCTGAATTAAAAAATCATCTCATTACATCTTTTGAGGACCATTTTGAAAAAAAACATTTTTAACACTACCCTACTTCTCAAAAGAGCACCCAATCATATAAAGACTATGAGGGACCAATATAGAAGGGGTCTAAAGGATAACCCAAAGTACAACCATCCTCATATGATTCCACCAATGGAGTGGAATGAAATAATAGAAGATGCAAAAGAGAAAAAGCTATGTGGTAAAATGAACTAGAAAAGGGAAAAATAAGGTATGTCATGATAGTATTAAGTAGAATGTAATCATGTAATAATTAGTGATCTTTGTAGATATATAATCTAGCATGTTTCAAACTATCCATAGACCAAAAGAAATATTAGTTTTCTATGAAAGTGAGACTAGAAAAGTTTGGCCAACAAAAACTTGACTCTAGTGGCTATATGAATCTTCAGTCTTGACTTGTAAGTAGCAACAATGGAATTTCATATAATTTTTTTTAAAAATATAATGTTACAATTTTTTTTTTAATCAAATAATACATGAAAAACTAATGATATTAAGAAAAAAATACAAGACACATAATTCAATGTAAAGCCCACAGATGAAGATTAAAAAATGGCCTCAAGGGAAGGCTATAAAGTTGTGGCTGCACACCTATGCCAAGAATTTGGTGCACCAAATGAGATAAAGGTAAATTGGTCAAATGAAAATTAAATCAAATTGAATAGTTGAGAAATTTCTTTTTTGGTGTTAGTTTCCAACATAAATTGATTGCATAACAGTGTGCATAACATTTCATTGCAACCTTCATATCCTATCACAAAATCTATAAGCAATGAAGGCCATGATGTGCATCATAGTGGTGGAGGTATTAATTTTCTATTAGAAATTAATTAAGCAATTATGAATATAATTCAACATATTCAAACGCAATTTGATGTGTAACCTTTTTTTGAATATTTATAGCATGTTGAACATTATGGTGAAGGAGTGGAGCATGTTCCAAGTGTTTAGCATGTTGAGGTGGTAGTAGGTTAAAATGTTATTGTATATAATGTGGCATTGTTAGGTAAGAAAAATGCATGTTATGTTCTACTAGTTAGTTAAATACTTGTAATAGTTTAAAAAAACAGAGTATGCCAATTTAACCCATTTACTTATTATTGCAGCAGAGCCCCCTTTAGTGCAACGATCTCTTTCTCATCAAAATAGGAGGAAACATCATAATTTGACATTATATGTGCCACAAGAAGAGGAGAATTAGGAAGATATTGATGCTCCTATCACCCTTTACCTTAAGAGAGCTAAGAAAAAAAAAATGTTTTTTTTAAATGCTCTTTGATTGAATGTTATGTGATTGTATTGATTGAATATTATAGTTGATAAATGGATGAATGAATGAACAAAGTATCTAATTAGATGATATTGGGGAGTTTAGATTGATATTAGGGGGAGCTGGGGTGAGGCCAAATAAGATTCCACTCACTAATACATTTGGCATCGATTTGCGACAGCTATGTGTTGCAATTACGACAGAAATGTGTCGCCACTGTGATAGTAATAGATATTGTTGTTTTTTAGTCACAAATTATGATGTCTATCCTATAATGTCACAATTATGACACCTATCCATCACTATGCAACTACTTTATTATGACATCAACCCTGTCACAATTCTTGTGGCTGACATCGCAATTGTGATAGAAACCCAAGCAATTGTGATGGCAATTGGCATTGCAGCTACAACAACCCCATCGCAATTCTTATGGTGGATGTTGCAATTGTGATGGACACCTTGGCAATTGTGATGGTAGATGGTGTCACTACTATAGAAACCCTATTGCAATGCTTGTGGTTGATGTCGCAATTGCGACGGATACAAAGTATAACAAAAAAAAAAATTCCTCAGTTATATTCAGTTGTCAATACCTACCCATACTGACCACCCCTGTTCTTCCTAGGTAGAAAAATCAAATATAAGATTCCTAAATGGGTCAATACTTGCCCATATTGAGCCAACAGTAGCAGATCAAAAATGCAGATCCCATGTTAGTTTTCCTTTTTCAATTTCTTCAATTTCTAATGTTTTACATTTCTAGAGAGATTTTAAATGTAGGTTAATTAGATATTTAGTCATAACATTTTTGAAAGAGAAATTCCATTCTAAATACTAGATTTTCTATATTTAGGTTTACATGTATCTAACCAAACTCCTACTAAATATCGTTGATAAGGTCAACCTCTTTATGGACTCTTTTGATTTTTCATTTCTTCCTAATCAACTAGAAATTTGGGTACTTATTATCTTCAATCCATCTTCATACTAGATTTATCTTCAACCTCCTTCAGAAATATAGAACTATGCATCATGAGTAATCAAACCTTTAATTAGATTTTGGTACTCCCATGCAACCTCTCTAATCACTTTCAAATGGGCTATTCTAGATGTTGATATTAGAAATAGCATGGATAGACTAATCCAATGCCCAAATATTACCAATTAACACCACTCAAATAAGAATGAGATTCAATTAAGTCTTACATAGATTTGAAATTACTTGTGAAGAAACTCTGAAGCCCTCCTTCTAAAGAAATTACTTGCTACCCATCTTTGACTCGCTGTGGTAAAATGCTCTGCGCAATACATCCTGCAGTGCAACAAAAACCTTCAGGTGAAATTAAAATTCTTAGTTAGGCACAAGAAAATGAGTTACAATGATTACCCAATGTCTACAATCATCAGTCCCTTCACCTTAGCTAACATGTCAATTCTTACCCCAAACTCTTTCTTGCCAATGTCTATTTATGCACAGATGAGTATGCCACGACGATATATGCTTCCTCAAGAGGCAAGAAATATTCCACATGGAAAAAAAACCAACCAAGTTCTATGAAGGGAGCCCTGAAAAAAAAAAAATCTAAGTGTTCCTTTCAAAAGCTCACCATCCCTTCCAAAAGCCACCCCCTCTAGATTTTGACCTCCTTGTACCCAATTGGAGAATTGCTCTACGGGTCGACAACCCTATTTACATTTATAAAAATTAATTATAAAATTGTTAAGATTGAAACATATTCTGTATGGGTTGAATACAATGATATCAACATATTCTAATACTAAAGTTGTTTGTCAACAACTATATAGCTAACTTAAAAACCTACGTGAATACTAAATAACCTAAATTCATGCATTGTTGCAACTTACATCATATAAGACAAAGGATCTATTATATGGTAGGACTCAACCTATGCATCATGGAAAAATTTATGCTACTTCATAAGCAAGATGATGTGAAGCATTTGCATGACATAACATGTCCAATGGCTTGTGCTGGTTATTTACCACTAGTTTATGTGTCCAAGGCCTTTCATACCAATGGTACAAAAGGTTTAACTCTATAATTCTAACTTCTCATATATCAATCACTATTGGACTTGGCATTAATGTAATGCATATGAAAATTTCCATGCTTAAAACTATATGAAATATATCTAGAATAAAAATAGAAATAGTACTAAGCTAAAAAGATAATGAAAAACATTGATATTTATGTATATATACACATTTGATTTTTTATGTAGATAAATGCTGACATCATGCAAGGTCAGCTTGGATGATGGGCAAGCCTCTCTCTGACATGAACTACACTATAAATGCATGTATATTCATGGACATGTATTTCCCTCTAGTTAGGGGGTCAAAGACCCCAAAGAGAAGCATCATGCATCCCATAAAATTACAGTATTGTGATCCTAAGAGTAAGCCAATGCTAGTCAGAGAATGATAATAACCATCAGGTGTTAACTATAAGAATAGGGAGCTCTTCTAGGAGGTTTGCAATAGTCACATTCTTATCCTCATAATTCTTAAGAAAAAGAATCTTAGTAAATGAATTCAATGTAGAGTTTCTATTGGGCTTGAGTAGTCCCATTACATTCAACATTATATATAAATTATAATCCCATAGTATCTATTTTGCCCAAGTACCTTAAGTGTAGCAATAGTGATCCTTTAAGACAACTTTATTTCTAAGCTACAATTATGTTTAATCGAGGCAAAGCTTTAACAATTCAAATTTCTATTGGTTTTTCCATATCCTATAATATTGTCAAAACAAAAAAAGACTACATAATCAAAGATGTTAAAAATTATGTAAAAATTATTAGATCATAAATCCACATAGCTTGGAAGTTCTATAGATTTTTAAGTATACAGATGATTTTATTGGTATAGCTTTGAAACATACCCATCCTATGGCCATGATGGGATCAGAATACTTGCACACCCAACAGACCATCACACTTCCTATAACCATGCTTTGAGCTGCGAGAAGCATCCACCACTCTCCGCTGCCCCAAAGAGATGAGATATTTTGCTCAAAAATTGCATTTTGAGATGCCGCTATTTCAGAAATATCAATACCATGAAGTGCGGGAACCTACCAATGAAACAAGTTAAAAATTGGATGGATCTGAATAAGTACAAATAGAAGTTAAATGGTCTACATAGTTTATGCTTTTAGATCTATTGTTATGTTCTTTAAGGTTCATCAATCTATGTGATGATATTAATTGCCTTGCTAAATAACTAATTGCCATGACTCCTAAAATATTGTGTAAAGCAA
The DNA here is from genome assembly GCA_028749045.1 of Cupressus sempervirens. NCBI lineage: Eukaryota > Viridiplantae > Streptophyta > Pinopsida > Cupressales > Cupressaceae > Cupressus > Cupressus sempervirens. Next base: position 597,037,401 of record CM053785.1, on the reverse strand, counting down.
CAATGTGAAAAACTAGATACAGTGGAGTGATAGCATCATTTTATTTCTGAATCAACTCATTATTGCAAAATGATGTCTTACTAAAGAATGCATAGAATGAACCACCTTTTGTGCTTCAAGCATGATAAATAGCTTCACTATTCTATATCCTTTTTAACATTTCTAACTCCTTAACAATCCCTATAGAATAGTTGAGAATGTTAATAGCTGCCTTCTTTTATATAGTGCATGAGAAAAATATTAGATGCTGACACATGGAACAATTTTCTTGCCATCCATCTGTATCCTCTACTGCTAAATGAATTCATAGTCTAAAATAGAGTTTAACAACAATGTCACTAACCCAATTGAAGTTGGGTAGCTATCATCAAGTTTCTAAATATGATAGTGCTATTCACATATCTCAAAATTCCTTTTCAGCCTAATGATATTGGATGGAGAGCTCATAGCTAACATCAGATCCAGTGGCACACAAATAAGGCTTCTCACATGTTGCAAAAACTATTGGAGAATATTAAATTAATGTAAACTAATTTTTAGTTTACAGTCTAGATTAATAAAAAATTGAATAAATTGTTAGTTGTTGGGAAGTTAATTTCCTGCAAGGGAGTTTTGGTAGTCATATGGAAAATAATGGCTTTATATAGCCAATGCACATAATTGTAAAATCAATCCATTTGAATCAATGGTTTGACCACATTCTATCTATCCTGACTCTACCATTTTTAGGATGGTATCAGAGCTTTTATGGTATAAGATATGTGAAGAAGAAATGAAGACTCCTCCCAAAGAACTGTGGTATGTTATACATTCTTTCTTTTCAAATGGCATTTTTCTATATCAATTATATAGTCACAGTAAAACTACCACCTATTTTTCATTTATCAACAAAAATTTAAACTTCAAAATGTCTCAGAAAAAGGATGAAGAGTAAATTATAAATGCACAAATGGTTTAGAAAAGTAATCAGAAGTTTGTGAGTAGACTGAACAAAAGTTCAACATGAATTGGCATTTTTTGACTTCGAGAAAGATTTGGAGGACCAGTTTAAAATAAAATAGAACTTTAATTATCCTTTATCTTGCATTTAAAGAGCAATAATTACTCTTATGTGCCAGTGAATGTGAGACTAGGCAGATTTGGTTGATACATTTTGGTTTGGTTGGCATCATTATTGATTTTTTCTCTAAAGGAAATAATATGATAGATGCATTTATATATGAATGTGGAGGATAGGCATGAAGATTGTGCTCAGAAAGGAGGAAACAACAACATGAAATGAGCTAGATTTTTCTTCATCATATCATGTAACTTTCAACCTTTCATTTGCATAATTTATTGCCATCTATTTCAAAGAAATAAATATCTTGAAGATAGTATGAGATACAAGTGGTTTGAAATAAAGAATTAGAAAATCAAGTGGTTTTATATTGAAAAGCTAAGAGTTTATGGTAGGGTTGCAGTCTTCTTCAGAAAAAAAAGTGTGAATGGCTTTAAAAAAATTATGTTAAAGATATACCTAAAGTAACTAGATGAAAATATTGTTATAAACGTAATGGTATATGATCATTTTTGAAGTCATGGAAGGGAGTTATCAAAAATTTAAATAATACTATACCAGCTAATAGAGGTTTATTCACTTTTGAGGTCTCTTATCAGATCTTTTGTCAAAATCCAGAACTTCAATATAACAAGTTTGTAATGGGTGCATTCTCATTATCGCTGCACAAGGAAGGATAACATATGCTAAAGTTAACTAAAACCATGATATCAAATAATTACATGAAAGGCTATGATTTTGTTTCGAGTTGCAACCTCTCATATTCATGTCTCTTCAACACTATTAAAGGTATATCATCCACTCCTTCAAAGGCATCAATCAAGATCATTTTATACATCCAATCCATGAAAGACTAACTCACAGACTCATCAAGCAATGCTATTACTAAATCAGACTGTAAATTCTAATTTTCTATTTGTTAAGTGTTATAAATTTCAGGCACAATTTTATTGTCGTCCCTAAGTAGTTTAAATTCCTTCTCGAATGCCTTATATAAATTTTACTATTTATCTATGTGCATTTGATGTTTTGATACAATGAACTAAATGTGATCACACTAAATACAAATTTATGTCAATTATTATTTTATTATTTTACTAATATCCATGACTTGATATTTTGTTAATCTAAATCTTTTCCATAGGTCCTCCTATTCGAATAATTTATAAATAAGATTGGTAAAATTGATTGTGTTTTGCAAATCATATACAGGCAATATTTTAATTATTTCTATTGACTTGAATTATAATCTTTTGATTCTAACATTGTCTAACTACAATCTATTGGCATGAGGTGGATGTTGGTCAGTCTTTTTCCCCTCTCGCTTGTTGAGTTAGGCATCATCTAGAAAAGGGAGGCTGATCATGATAGTGAGGAAATTGTACTATAAATTTTAAGAACTTGTACACATGCATCAATCGTAAGTTGATTGTATGATAATGTAGGGTAGACACACAAAGGTTTTCTCAAGTGTCATCACAAGTTAATTATGATAATCATTGCATGAGATCCAATGAAACATAGGGACTCATTGTTTCACTAGTTAATTATGATAATTGTATCATTGGTGATAACACAGTCCCGAGACAGTGCTGAGATCCAAGGATGCAATAAAAAAACTACAAGTTTAGAACTTCATGATAGTTCAAAGCATGAAGCCTTAGATGCATAGGACAACAGTCTAAACATAGGACAAAATAGAGAAATATTTAGTATCTATTTGAGCTTCACTTTGTTTCGAGAATAGTTTAATATTCTCTACTAACCAAGGCCAACCACGTGAAGGTGGAAGCTCATTTGACCCCACTACCCTCCCCCTAACATCACTCTACATTACTCGTTAACATCTAACATTCATTCATTCTTTCAACCATTAATAAAATGTAACATTCAATCAATATCACATGATAACATTCATTAACACATTAGATTCGTTAACATGCAACATTCATCAATATTCTGCATTAACACATAATTCATGAACATTCATTAGCACATAATTAAATTCATTGAGACATAAAATTAAATCATTATCAATTAAGGTATCTAGATGACAATCATTTCTTTTTTTTCTTTCTATTTCTTTTTTCTATGTAAGCTCTAAGAGGAGCATTAGTGTCATCATCAATTCCCCCATCATCAGTTGTTCTGTTCTCTGTTCTTGATGATCTCAAATTCTTATGTTGTTGCAAAGGGGGGTCCTTTGCAATAACAAATAAAAGAGTTAAATTAAAAATATAATTATTTTAAATAACATAACTATGGTGCTCTTTACCTAATTTGACCACATCATTTTGTTTGGACTCAATGTCAACATGCTCATGAACATCGACCCCTTGATCCTCTACAGCTACTATACAAAATGTTACATTAATCCAAACACCAATTGCAATTACATATAAAAAAATTTAATAGCAAATGTATACCTCCACCACTAGGATGCACATCGTGCAAACCTTCAGCATCCATAGATTGTGTAGAAGGATTGTCAGGCTGCATTCCAACATCCTACGCATTGTTATCATTGCTTGCTTAAAACTGATATACTCACTTTATATTGGAACTTAACATCAAATAGACTAATTGGTAAAGTATTCAATTTGAAATAAATTTCATTTAGCTTATTTACCTATGGCTCAGATGCATCATTATTAGAACCTTCCACACTAATTTTAGCTCGTAGCCATTCAGCCATGGCTCTATAGCCTTGTTGGAAGCCAATTCTCTTATCCTCTTCTGTGAGGCATCTCTTGAACTCTGAGCCCTACATTTTTGCGTGGTATGGTGAATTTTACTTGCATTGTTTTATCAACCAATGGAGGGTAGTTAAAATATCAAAAGGAAATGGTAAATAGTTAGCAGGGTTTCCAACCCTTGTTACACCTTATTTTGGTCATGTTGGAGTTGTTCTAAACTATCTTTGGTGTTTGGGAGTCTTAGAGGATCCAATTGCACTCTTGGTTGGGTGTGTAGAATAAAGGTCAAGTGTCGCAATCTACCCTGTGACTGGTAACAACATGTTTTCCTTAGACCTGATTTGTTTTGGGTTGTGTTGATGTTTTTTTTGGTTTCCATTTATGTTAGAGGGTTGGAGTTGTCCAAAACACTTGGTGTCAAGGTTGGGTGTATGAGGCCTTGAATGGTACAAGGGAGAAGTAACTAGTATGTAGCCTTATGTGATGAGTTGGGTCCATGAATTAAAGGAGCAGTTGTAATAGCAGATTAGTTCCTTGTTTGAAGGTGAACCAAGCCTTGAATGTTCTTGTGGAGAATAGAGGATTGGGGTGATAACTTGAATTTCTTAGTTGTTCCAAGGTGCTAGGAGTTTTTTGGTGCTTCCAAAGCATGTTACTCTGCATCATATATTGGTGTGGAGGAACACTAAGATCCAAGTTGAGGATCAGGAGCATAGACAAGCTAGTCTATCCTAGCATTTCCCATCACATTATATAAAAAAATTGATACAATTTTTCATTTACTAATACTTACAACTCGTGCTTGAAGTTTTGAAAAACCACCAGAGCCGAGCTTGTGTGTCCCATGCTTTTCTAGTCTTGCCTTTTTTTCCTTTGATGTGTCAAGCAATCTATGAAAAGTTTGAAACATGTTAGATAGTATAAATATAGAGGTTAATTAGTACATAATTACATTCTCAATAGTATCACATACCTTGTTGTACTCTCTATTGGTGTAATATTATTTTTCTTTTCAGCTTTATAGTTTCCATCCAAAATCAAAGCCTACCACTCAGCCTCAGGAACATAGGGAAAATGCTTGTACCTAGGGTTATCCTGTAAATTTTTTCTGTACTAGTCCCTAATATACTTCAAACATAAACCAGCTTTTTCAAGGAGCTTGTTTCTCTCGAATGCACGAGGTCCAAAGAGTTGGGTCATGTTCTCTATAAGATCATCCTTCAATAGTTTGTCTTAGTTATTCCACCTTTTAAGTAAAAAAAAACATGTTAGACTCATAAATGAAGTGAAGCTACCTTTAATATAGTTCAAGAAATGGATGAAAAGGAAAACTATTCTAGCAATGATATGAAATCAAAATAGTGGTTTGGGGTTTTAGTGAGGATATGATGTTCCACTAAGGACATAGGGTGGGCCTGAATATTCGCAAACACTTATCACCAAGTTTTCTCCAAAAAACATCATTCCCTACAAAACAATCATGGGATCATTCGCCGATGAAGAGTAATCAAAAACTAAATTACTATTATATCACTATAGAATAATAATAACTTTAAAGTACCTGGAACATTGGCTACTTTTAATGGAGGAATGTCTTCATCGTCACTGACGATCAATATGACATCCTTCACCGTTCCCATACTAGGAACATAGGAACATCCAAGAAATGATGTTGTAGCACCTATTGCAAAAAGTTTCATAAGTTTCATAAGTCTTTGTCATGAAGTATAAAAGAACAAATGATAATTGATGTTAAAAAGTTGTAAAAAAAAAATTGTTTGTTGTTGTCATAAGAGAGAAAAAGAGGGATTTGTGTACTAGTAGATGGTACAATAGTCGATGCCTGTAAGCTGCGTGTTGTTGACTCAGTAGTCAAAAAGAGATTTGTGGTTGTCCTGGATGGAGGCGGCATCATCATAGGATACAATTGATTTGAAGCTGAAGAATAAAATTTTTAGAGCATGCATAAATATATAACGTGTGGACTAGCATGGACAAGATTGTTAGAGCATTAAAAAAAAGAATTATTCAAGCATGTATTGTCAATGATTATGATCATTCCTATACATATTCAGTGGAAAACACAAGTGGGGAATGGAACATGAGATCTACCTGAACCACCTACAGCACCCTCATCATGGGAACGAGGCTCAAAATCACACAAAAAACTCTATAAAGGCAATGCATCCATATTTTAATTAATTCCATAAAAGAGCATAACATAAAAACCATTATTGAACTCTTGTTATAATTAAAAATTCCATTAATACTTAATTTTAAGGTTTCAAAGGTGTGCAACAATTCAGATCCTCTATCTTTTATTTCCTGAGTAGTAGGCTTTATGGTTGCCAAACATATAATTTCTCTGCCAATTTTCTTTAGCACCTTTTTAATCAAACTGATCGGGTCATCGGTCTTGGCTAAATCAATATAGAAAGGGTCCTCCTCAGGGGGGGGCTATTGATCAGGGACTGCAGGTTCCTTTCCCTCCCTCTGACCACTGGCCCTCTGTGACAACAATAGTATTAGTATTATCAAAATTACTCCAAAAAAATGAAGAAAACAACATTAAAAAATAACATTTTGCTTCTATCTAGTTTGAACAATTACAATGAGTTTTACCTGCTCATGTGTAGATGAGCTGAGAACATCGCTAGCATCCCCTTTGGGCGGTTGCTCCATATTGTGCCCCTATGTCAAAGATCAAGTATAAAAATGTTAGCCAAAAATTTATAGACTAAATGGTATGTTGGAATCATTGATTAGAAGTTGGTTTATTAGTATGTAGCACCCCCATGATACTAGCCTCATTTATATCTATGCAGTTCAAATTGTAATCAATAAGAAGCTCTTCCCCTGCATGTATTGATTTTATCACACAGATGAATACATGATTTCCCTCGTAGGCCTTAAATATGCAATTGGGTTGCTTTATAGTTGACCCAGGTCATGTACTATTTATAAAACCTACAATATTCCCTGTTGCTTTTGGCCTTCCATCAATGTATATAGCCACACTTTACTTTGGTTATTTTCTTGCTATTGTATATAATTTTTTGAGAGTGCATACTTACGCATACCTTTTTTATATTGAACAATATGCATCCAACTTTTGTAATCGTAACATGGTCCAACATACTCCATCAATTCAAAAACTTTTTTGTAAGACACCTTTATGCCATCCATAGAAAATAGGCCCAAACCATGTAATGATGATGGTGCTATGCGATATATCCTCTCGTTAACACAAAAAATAGTGTTTATTGGAGGAAGTTCCTTGGGTACCCAATGTTTCTGTAGATGTTGGTACTTCAAGGGCACCTCGATGTCACCTTTCACCTCATCATCATAAGAACATGACCCCCCTTGAGAAAGGAAAAATTTCATGCGTTTATTAAATTTCAATCTAGTCCTTTGACCTCTAGTTAATCTCCCTGTTCAAGATAAACTGCATGTCTCACTTTCCTCTTCTATTCCTATATTTCCCTCACTCGAGGAAGACACTTCTAACAAATACCTATTCACTAGTACCTACAAATGGGAAAGATCTTAGAAGAAATCAATCTTACTATTGATAAGTGTATTAAATAGACTATCTATAAGGAGTATTGACTTATACCTGTCGATCCATGAGACTATGCAGGATGCTCCTGAAAGGGGTTCAGTTTCTTGCAAATGTAATTCAATTATCATGAGCATAATCACATCCATCATAAGCATCACATAAAAATTAAAAACATTAAAAGGTACACAATATAACACTTAAATCAAGCTCACATTATAAGCCTACTAGGGAAGTAGGCCTAGTGAAGGGCTAAAATTGGGTTTTCATATCAATTGATGAGTTGAGGGCTTAGTCACCCTGGGGACATGCTATTTGAAGTTTTTTGATGTGTGTGGAGGTGGAGGAAACCCTTAGTTAAGGTGAAGTCAAGTTTGGCACCTATTGAGGCATTGTGAGCATTTGATAGTTTGTTGATTAGATTGCTTAGATGAATCCATTGGATGGATTGAGGGACATTCATGGGATTATTCCAAAGATGTAGAACCTAAGGTGGCATAAGGATTTGGTGTGCACTCTGATAGGTTATGAAGTTGGCTTGGATCAAGGAGAGGGATCTTATGAAGATTCTTGGTTGGTGTTGTGAGAACACTATGGAAGTCCCTCTTGTTATGAATGATTGCAAGTCCACCTAGGGTCTCTGCATCACCTACAGAGGCAGAATTATCAACCAAAAAATTGGATAAGCACTTATATTATGTTTTCCCTATGAATTTTATTCTAGGTACAACTCCCTTTTATAGATATTTAATGAATTCCCTTTTCTAAAATAAACACTTACAAATGCTTTTGACCTAAGAGAAAATAAGGCTCAATACATTCACACATCAATATGTGTTTTAAATAGTTATATTTAATTAATTTAGATTAATAGTTAATTTAGATTAGCAGTATTCTATTTGTAGTTGAAACTTATAGCTTTTAAATAGATAATGAATAAACTATGTAACCATAAAAGACAAATATGTTTCTATCAAGAAATGAATATTAAATAGATTAAAGATTGATGGCATACCTCTAAATTTCATCACCATCCTCCTCATCATCATCATCGTCATCATCATCATCATCATCATCCTCACCATCATCGTTGTCATCATCGTCGTCGTCATTGTCATTGTCATTTTCATCATCAACATCATCATCATCAACATCAACATCATCTTCATCATCATCATCAGTAGCAGCATCATCATCATCATCATCATCATCTTCTTCTTCATAAAAATTTGTGTCAGGAACATCATCCAATAACTGTCAATCATGATCACCATCTACATCATCTTCTACTTCTTCAATATCTTCTTCTTCCATCACATTATACTTTATTGGCCTTCCTCTTGGTTCATGTCTAACAACAAATGGCCAACCTAGTTTATGTGGAACCTCTGAGTAAAATACCTGCTCACATTGGCTTGGAAGAACGTAGGGCTCATCTCTAACTGGCTCAAACAACCTTGTATTAACCATTGTAAATCCATTATCATGTTCAATCGTAGTTCTATCAGGATCATTTGGATTAAGTCATAGCCTGTACCATTTGAAAATGAAGAGTACTAATTTGAAGCAACTAAAGTCACACTCAAGTATATCATCCAAAATGCCATAGTATCAATTTTTAGACTCTCGAGGATGTAAGTCATTTCTAGATGAAATATTAGTCACTTGAAAGACTGCAGTTATTCTTGAATCACAAGTTTTCTTCGTGTCATCCAACACTTTGATGCAAAAAATTTGACCATTACAAAACATAGCCTTGTGGTGTTTAACCTACAATAATATGTGAAACATGTCAAAATTATTGTATCGTGAGTTGATAAACATACGGGTGATTAATAAATTTGTACATACCTAGAAATCTCTTGAACGACATGCTAAATTTATTTCCCTTTGCATAACATTGGAATCTGCATTATGATGAGCTTCTTTAACCAATGAAGATACACCTAATCATGTTAATGTGTGACCAGAATGTTGACATCGTTCAATCCATACCGTCATCCAATCAAGATTGTTTGCAATATACAAATGTAGTGCATCCCACTCTCGAGCACCTGCACACAAAAAAAATAGACAACTTACAAGTAATTTATTTTGAACATTAAGAAATAATTTATTACAATAACATATTATAATTTATTACCTCTCACTTTCCTCAATGTACCTTTCCCCATCAAGTACTGCCCTTCTAATTTTTTAAAAGGCTCGAGATCCCAAATGCGATCTACATGGATATTTGATGCAAAATTAGAAAGATATTTAGTAATGTACAGCATAGTCTGGTATATCATATATCCCTCTACCATAGAATCCTCAGGATGTGCTCTTTGTTGAACCAAAGCCTTCAAAGATTTCAAGTGCCTCTCAACCATCCACATTGACCTAGTGTGTATAGGTCCCCACAATTCAATCTCCTCAACTAGGTGTATGAGGTAGTGTTCCTGTGCATTGAAAAAAGTTGGAGGTAGATACTTTTTCATTTCACACAGTAAATGAGAAATTTTTTTCTTCCAATAGTTTATATCTTCTCTATGGATTTCTTTAGATGACAACCACCTACATTAAGAGATTCAAGTCACAAAAAATATATAGATACGAGACTTTACAAAATAATATACAATAGATTACATAGCAAGAAAAACAAAAAATGAATATAATAAATATATACAACAAATTGAACAGATATTACTGCTTACCTCATGTATTTTCCAAGATTGTATATCACTTGTTTGATGTTATTGTTGAAGTGCTCTGGGAGAGATAGAGGAAGCACATACTGCAGTAATTATAAACCAATCATTTCATTATTTTCTAACATAACATAACGAATAGTACATGTAGTTTATGAATATATTGTAAATACAGAAGAACATAACTTACCTTGATGAAAGTATGCCAATCATGCATTTTGAGCCCTGGCCCAAATTCATTTTTTTTTATATGAGATTGTTTATGTTCACAGAAAATCCTGTGGGAAATTGAATTTTTTGTATGACTTCTTTTATGGCATCACTTTGCTGCTCCGTTAATAACCAAGGAAGGGCACTTATATTAATTTGATCTCTGTTGCTATTTGAGTGAATGAAATTATTCAATGCATGATTGGATTCATGAATGTCATTACAAATTTTGATAATTTTTTCTTTGTCACACCTTCCATCCAATATTTTCCACAATGTCTTTGTTATATTCTTTCCAATATGCATAGTATCAAACAAATACACAATTTGTAAGTTCTCGTAGTAGGGAAACCTACCAAATTGTCCGAGATAGCTTTTTAGTCCCTTTGGAAGGTTGTCAGTACTACCTTGATGACCTTCACGATCATCAATTACATAATTAGTAAACAAAAATCACGATAGAAATATATAAATTACAAACATAAACCATTAGGTGGAACGACATTACCTCAACGATTAATTCTATTATATTCCAACTTCCATAGGCGAGGTTTCATTCTTCATGGCTTTGATGTAGTCTCTTCTTTCCCATTGAAAAGATGTTTTTTTGTACTTCGATACTTATGATTCCTATGGAGGAAGTGTCTACACTCATCAAACACTTGCTTTCCTAAACTTCTTGAATGACGAGATTTCATCTTTGGACCACAAACTAGATATACAAATTTTCCCTTTGTTTGAAGACCTACAAGATAATGATATAATTAGATTATTAAATATGTTGATTTTTATAATTAGAATTATCGTGCGCAACTTAAATTCACTATAACATCCCACAAAAATGTGTTAGCCATGGGGCATCATGTATTGTCCATGCAAGTATTGCATGGAATTGAAATTATCTTTGTCCTATTGGTCTAGACACGTCATACATAGTGACACCATTCCATAACTCCACCAATTCATCGATGAGAGGCTCAATATATACATTCATATCTTTTACTTGATATTTACCTACTTGAATGAACAGTAACATTACATAATTATTATGATCATTTTATTGCAAGATTTGTAAGTACAAGTAAATTAATAACTATCAAATGATAAGATACCTGAAACAATCATTGCCAACATAATGTGCTCCCTCTTTATTGACATCCACGAAGGAAAGTTATTGTTGATAACAAAAATAGGCCACACCAAGTAAACAGATCTCATCTCTCCAAATGGATTGACACCATCCGCTGCCAATGAAAGCCTGAGATTATGAGGTTCTTCTTTGAAGTATTTCCACTTTTCCTCGATGTGCATAAATGTTGAACCATCCACATGGACTCAAATAATGTCATCTCGACTTCAATTGCGTGCATGATAATCCATAAATTGAGCCAAGCTACTACACCTGAATAATTTTTGCATCTGTGAAATAATGGGGATGTAACAAAGAACCTTTTGAGGCACCTTTTTTATTAGTTGATCTATTTGATATATACTCGTATGACATATAGGGCATTGTGTTGCAAATTCATGTTCTTTATAATATATAATATGATCTTTAGGACAAGCATGTATTGCTTCATACTCCATTCCAATATCTTTCATAACAATAGATAATCCTTGATATGAGCGAGGTAGAATATTTGATGGTGGTAATAGAAACTCACCTATCAATCTACAACAAAAAAATATAAGTTGTTAATATAAACAATATTAGTGGTACATTATTCACCCTTTGTTAACTATAAAGACATATATGACATACCTTAACATATGTGACATTGTTATGTTGGATAAACCATTCATAATCTTCAAGTTCAACAACAAAAATACAGCAGAGAGAAGAGTTGTTTGGGAGTCTTTGTATAGGGGCTCGTATGCCTTCTCAAGTAGAGGTACATTGAGGCTATCATCATCATCATGACCAGATACGCTTGGACTAAATGTGTCATGGATCAATGTATTTATAACATCATCTTCAATTGTGTTTTCTGGCACATGATTGTCATCTTCCATGGGATCGTTATCTTCACCTTGGATATTTGCACCTCCATGTTCCTCCACTTTGAAAACCATATTCTTTGGATTGTTGTGGTTCATATCATGTACTTCCCTGGGGAGATCAACCTATATAAAATTGATTAACATAAATAAACCATGATCATCAACTCATCATCAAGTGATTTCATATGTATATAAATTGTTAAAATGATATAATGAACAACTTACCAGTGGATGATAGTCATGCCCCCCTTCAATGTGACCATTCTCCCTACAATGTCTCTTAACTATTTTGATTAGTAGTCTTCTATGGTTTAAGCCCTTACAAACTTTGCAAGGACAATAACATTTTCCATCACCTTTTCTTTTCAAGTTAGACCACAATCTAGTGATTGTCTCCCTATTTTTTTCTTCACTTATATTATCTGACATGATTGTTCTTCATAGGAAGCAAAAATCAAGCTATGAAAACTTCGGTCTACAACTTTCACAAACTAAGAAAAACTATCGAAAGTACACAAATATTCTTAGACCTAGTTAAATACTTTAATATTTTATAAATAACTTCTTTGACTTTATTCCTAAGACATTTAACCCCATCACCTTTTATAACATTTAGTCAATTGCTCTTGGAAATTTTTTGGATAAGATTATTTGTAAAACTTTGACCAACCACCTGAAGGTCTTATTTCAAGAGACCTTACAACATTAAGACACTAAAAGCAATTTCAAAACATATAAGCTAAAAATCTAGGTAAAATATTCATTAGATTAAAAAATATAATATTTTCATACCCGAGCGTGCGGCTATAACTTGTGCAACGATCTTCTTGCTTAGCTATAGAAGCTCTCCAACAATCAAATTATACAAGCTACAAGGCCTAACAACAACTTCAAAACATATAAGCTACAAGGCAAGACACATTATATGACATGGAAAAAGGAAAAAAAATTACAAGCTTTAGCAAGACATATTAAATGACACCATAGTGCTAGAGAGATCACAATTATATGAGTCAAACATAGTCATGAAAAAACACATAAATTAGTTATTATATTTAATTAAAAGATATATAGTTAGATAGGGACATCCATAGGGCATATTGAAGAAATGAAATGGTCATATAGATTTCATATAGGATTTTGAAGATGATAGTGTTCTAAGGCAAAGAATCCATTCATATAACCATAATGACATTAAACATTTAAGCATGGACAATCATCAAATACCAAAATAGAGAAGCAATAAATCATTAGCAATAGTATTTGCTTGAAATTTTCTAAAGCCTTTTCAAAAAATTCATTTTGTACATATCATGCAATCATGGCATTCCATGATACCGCGTTTCTTAGATGAATTTATTCAAAGAGTTCATGTGTCTTGTCTATATTTCCACATTTTGCATACATGTCACAATTGGTTTTAGTTCTATGATGACTACTAAGGGGGATGTTGGTCTCAACACAAGAACTAGAGGTACCATAAAGAAAAATGATAAGTGTGGTGATAAAAAATGTCAAGACCATTAGGAACTTTAACAAAACTTCTTCCAAGTGGAATTGGAAGCTAGTACTACCATAATTCCAGATAAACGTGTAAAATAAATTGAGTCAAAAAAAGGAATAAAACAATATACTATATTCTTTTTACGAAAATTAGTAGTTTTTAAGAAATCAATTTGGAGGTTTTCAATTACCATGAATTGGATTGAGAAAGCCTAAACACCTATATCTTATGAGACTACATATAAAAGGTTTCAGGAATCTACCTCCAGTCAAAAAAATTAGAGGTTCCTATAGGATATTGGGAAAGTATGGAGAAATTTTTTACAAGTTGTTGTAACCACCTTATATAGGTCTTTCTCCTATATTCAATATCTAAGATTTGACCATGTTCAAAGATTTTATGGATGAAGGTGTTAAACAAACATATTCAACTCTAAATGAAGAAGACTAGGTGTCTAAATTACCATTGACAAAGGAAACATAGATTAAAGCTATTATGGATACTAGAGAATCCAAAATGACAAGGCACAAGGTGTAATGGGAAAAACAAATTGATAATGGATTAGACTATAAAACTTGGAAGCCACATGGATGCTAGAGGAAGAAATTAGGAAGAAATGTATTGATTTGGATCAATTGTTCTATAAGAGGACTTTAGACTTCTTCTCTTCGAGAGTATCATGCAAGAACACCTCAAGCTTAGATTGAAGGCCAAAACTAATTAAGTTCCTAGTAGGGCATAATAAGTATAATAAATTACATCGATAATTTAGACCAATGATGTAATGGAAAACAATATTTTTAAGCCAAAGTTGGCATGGATTTATCAAATGTGATAAAAACCATATCATCATGTTTTTCATGATATTCAAGGTCATCATCACCATTTTATATTTTCCTGGGCCTTAGAGTGCATATGAATCTTCATATTGCAAAACTAAAAAAATGTTACGATGTTGTCAATGATAACATTGAAAATATTTGTGGTGGTCTTCTGGATCCTATTGGCTATACAGATTCTACTAGTGTTGAGCCTTCTACAAAGGCTAGAGGTGACTTTCCCTATAGTGCAGATGTTGGTACCTTTTGTGGATGTGTGTTTTGAATTAGGATCCTGATATGAATCATATGTACAGGGATATCTATTATCAATTTGTAGCTGAGAACAAAAATAATTGGTGCTTCTTGTTTAGCCTCCAATTAAAATAGGGCACAAAAACTGCATTAAACTTTCTTTTTTATGACCTATTTGAGATAGATTGGGCTGTAGTTTACGTTGACATCTGTGAAGCATCGTGTATACCAATTGCATAGCTATGAGAGTGATGCTCCTATTTTGTTTATAGATTCACACATTCAAATTTCAAAATAAATATCCACACATTCTTAGTTTCTAAATTGAACATCCGATTGTCGTGGAAGCAAAAACAAGTTTACAAGATATAGGACACTATTCATATAGGTGTAGGTGAACTATTCTCAATCATAAATTAGGGAAAGGCATCCAGAGTCAATACTGGTAGCGAGTGTTATGTTGGTCTAGGGCATTCCTGTGCAACCCAAATTTACATAAAAATATAGTTCAAACTAATTTGATAAAAAAAAAACAAATACTAACTAATCTTATCTATCTCAAAGGGTAGAGCAAGTCCTTATCCAAGTACATTTCACAATCTGCAAGGAAAACATGCATTTGTAATCTATGGTAGGTGAATTCACCATGTTAGTTTAGTGTAGTAAACAAACACCTAATCCTCTATGAAAAATTTTCAATATGGTCACTGAGACTTCGTGGTGCATGATTTGTCAAATGCTTCATTCTCCTTTGCAACATGTGGTTTCTTGATCTACTTAACATGATCCTAACCCATGTTATAATGCAATGAGACACATTATAATGAAGATGCTACAATCAATTCATTTCTTCACTAGTGAAGGTTACTCTTCCTCAAATGAGTAAAAGGAGAAGGAAAATCAAGAAAGCTTTCATGGTTGTAGTAGTTTCTCAATTTAACATTAATTACAACCTTAAGAGAAAGGGTGAGTCTAGAAAGAAAAATAGCTTATTTATGAAATAGAAAATCCAGAGAAGATTGTATGTATACAAAAATACCCCTAACCATTGATAAGAGTGAAAGCATCAAATACATCAAGAATAAGTCATACTACTATTTGCATACAAAATGCTTGAAATTACAAAGATTGATGTTGGATTGTTTCTTAGACCGAAAGCATCAAATACATCAAGAATAAGTCATACTACTATTTGCATACAAAATGCTTGAAATAATGAAGATTGATGTTGGATTTTTTCTTAGACCATTGACAATGGTAAAAACATCAATATATCAATTATAAGTTTGTGTTCAAAATTATATTCCTTTTGATATGACTCAAGTATAGTAAACTACTTGAAATGATGAAAGTTCATGAACATAGGGATAAGAGGATTTTTTAATCTTTGTAATAATAAAAATCAAAACAAGAAGCATGAATATGAAATTGAACTAGACAAAATAAATAAAGCGGATGAAGATTTACATGAAATTATTTAGGTGCATTTAGGGACAATTTTGAGTGTGTCTATTATGATAAATGGTATACTAGCACTTGCACACTTTGAATGATAAATGGTATACTAGCACGTACACTTTGGATGAGATGAGATGCAATGGGCATATAAATGGTATATACTAGTACTTGCACTTTTGATGAGATGAAATGCAATGGTATAGCTAATAGTATTGTATTGGTTAGAACAAAAGACTATATTTATCTCTTTCCCAATCCTTCCTCACTCCCTCTCTCCCTCTCTCTCACACATGCCTTTCTATACATATTATATTATCTCTAGAATGACACATTTGTATTTCTAAATGTGTTATTGAGATGGACCTTGCAGAGAAGAGGATAATGGAGAGCATGCCAAATCTTTGTTTAGCTTTAATTTTGGCTTGAACCGAGGTATCTCAAATTTGATATATATTGGAGATTGATCTTTCATGATACTACATTCAATGCTTCACCGATTTGTATTTCGACCGAATCAATTCTCAAGGGCAATGCAATTGAAGAAAAGCATGATCCATGTTTCCAATTCTATGAAACCCCTCTTATAATCTCTCTTCAATGGATTTCAAATTTTGAATCAATCGGTCTTTAGATGATTATAGTAGAAATTTCTAACATGACTACATCAATTTTAGTATTAGAACATCAAAAACTATTGGAAGTGGTTATATAATTGTATGGGACATGTTAAATTGCAAGATTCAAAAGTGCAATGCTGATTCCTCTAGATGCGAATTGATACAACTTATCTAAACATCCTTGCGATTCCTATATCTATTGTTTAGTTGTTACATATGATTCATAGGTTTTTAAATATTGCCTAATGAGAAACGCCCTTACCTTGCAATTCCTCTATGCTTGGAAATGCCCCTTGAAAATCCACTGGTCCTCCTATAAAAGATCCCAGCAACCATTAATAAACATCCCATGACCCACATTGTAAGCCTTGGCTACTTAATCCACAAAAGAAAAGAGAAAAATAAAACAAACCTTCTAAAACCCTTGTGCACTCTAGAGATGGATTCTAAAAATGACCAACATGCCTTTTTTTTTTTTTTCCTTATATCCCTTTAATGTTGCAATTGTGACATTGTAACCCATTAACATCTCAATTGCGATGTTGTCGGGTTATAATTGAAAAAAAGAGCCAAAAACACATTACATTTGCCCACTTTCACAAATTGATGTCGCAAATTTACCCCTAATGTATTAGTGATTTTTACGTGGTTGGCCTTGTTAAATAGAGATTATTTAAGTATTTGTAAGGCCCCTTCCCTAGTACCCTATTATAAATCTTAAATAACATGAATATGGTTAGAACTAGGAAGCATAAGGAGGTGAGATGTCATGTCTTTGTCTCTCATGTATAGAATGTGAATTATAGATTGTTACCTTACACCTTATGATAGAATGATGATAAATAGGTTCTGGGATATGGGTATTCCATGATTGGCATTCTCCTTATTAATATTGAACCTAAGATATTATTGAGACTGATATACATTTTAGTCATTGTTGTGCTAAGTATCATATTCAAAATTTCATCTAGTTGGTAAGCTAAGACCCTATGGAATAAATTCTTGAGGTTTCATAACTTAGAAACTATGTCAACGAGTGGTCTACTAGGATAATTGAATTAGATGGTTATTATGGAAAGATGAATCAACGCCCACCCTTATGATATTACTTATAGTCATAGATGAAAATTTTTATCAAAATGGGATAAGCGTCTACACAGTAGAACTTGCTAAGATGTAAGGTAATGAGTTAATTACTATGCTAGTAGTAGTAGGTGGATATGGTGATATTCACGAGGATAGATTTTATGGCCCAATAAAATGTAATGGATTTATTCTATGATTGATTTTGAAAATTATTTGACTATGCAAACATCTTGATTACCTAACATAATTGATACACCTTATAATGTGATATCTCATAATGATAACATGATACTATAGTAATCAAACTATATTTAATTGAATCAAATGATACTAGTTATGATATTTACATTTTGGTGACTTTGATCTAAGATATGCATTTGAAACTAATTTTCATGTTGACTGATTTAGCAATATAGATTTTAACATTTCATCATTATCATAGGAAATGGATTATGATGTGGTTCAAAATGTTAGTTGGATCATTTGATTAGATAATCAATCTTGATATGCAAATTTTGATATTTTAATGTATAAGATGCTTTATATGAAAATGATTCGAAAATAAAAATTGATTATGACAATTGAGTATGTCAATGTAAATTATTTAATATGAAATTTTTCATGCACATATATATATATATATATATATATATATATATATATATATATATATATATATATATATATATATATATATATATATATATATACATTTTATATGATTTTTTGTTGGGCTACTAATGTTTGAGTTTAGTGTGCAGGCAATTGAACCATGTGATGAGAGCATTTTATGTCCCAAATTATACCATATTTTAACCTTCGTATAAGCCTTCACACACATTTCAATCCCCATCTTCTATTCCATTTTCTCCTTTTATGTTGCATATGATCGAATATTTATAAGTAATATTTAATATAGTTATTAGATAGAATATGTGAATAAACAAATAAAATTGTATTTATTTAAACAGGTTTATAATATACCATGGTTTTTACTATCGCCCGCTATGTATCCTCCTATATCTCTTTCACCAATCTAAAGCTCCATCAACTTGTGAATATCTCATACATAAAGAAGAACCACCAATGACTGACAAGTATCACTATTGGGACCAAGAAATGTCAAGAGTGAATGATGAGCCAATGAATGGATCAGTAGATTTGTATCCTATCTGATGAATGGAGGAGTAGGAAGTTTGGAGCTCACCGATTCAATCCACATGTTGTTTTCCATACTTGAGATTAGACACATTTAATGATAACCCATCAAATTCTATTTACTATAATTATTCTAAATGTCTGAGGAAGCTGAGTGCCAGCAAACATATATGAGTTCTTACATGGCCCAAATTCCATTGTGCAGTAACCATTTCAAACCATGAATTAACAACCAAAAATAATATAGTTTTGTTGGAACGATAATTTTTTTTTCCTATTATTGGCATTATTTGTATGGTGATGGAGGACTTCATACGTGGCAGCAACCTTGACTCATAACTGACCATTATCATTGCTACGTAAGGAGCTGAACCTACCATGGCTTAAAAATGGTGGATGAAGACAATATTGTTTTGAACTGATACAAAAAAAGTTATCTATTCTTTGCAAGTTGCATATTTCTATTATAGATTGTTTTATGTAATAGCCATTCTTTAGATGGCATGAATAATAGAGCTATTAATAAGTTGTTAAGCCTGTTGCATATATATAAGCAGTGCGAGATACAGTGTGGGAGGCAGATTAGAATAAAGTTTTTAGCAGGAAGAAGATTGTGTAACACAGATCTAAACATCAGTATTTTGAAGTAAATGAGAATATTTTGTTTTCATGATCATAGTGTAGAAATAGCACTTTCTCTATCCATTGTGCAAGCCAGGAGCAAGGGCCCACTCCATGGTGAAACACTGTGATGTATTTCATTAATGTGTTATTCTATTTTGTATAAATTTATATTTCTTGCTTAGATTATCATCACAACATATTTTAGTGTTTGTATCAGTTTGTAATTTTAGATCAGCAATCTAGTAATTAGAATATAATATAGAAATAATTTCATTACTATTTTATCTATAGATTATTGTCATTATTATTTCAGGAAGATAGTTTTGTTTCTAATCTTTGTAGCATTAGGAAGTGACAGTTCCTGTCACTGCAACCATTTTGGTTTCTTGTAGATTCAATTTCATGTGTTGTAGTTGCATTCATAAACACTTAGGTCACAGCTATCATCCCTTGTTAGCATATTGCTCAGATGCCTTTCGCAAGCTTACACTCTCGGATTGACACGTATAGACTAGCCAAACTTTATTATAAATCATTAATTCTTTATTATTATTTGTCCCAGTGTTGGTCCGTCATTTTGGCACCATTGTCGGGGAAAGGTGTCAAAGGCATGTTAGTTTTCTGATTTGAGTTAGGAACAATGCATTAGGATGAAAGCTTTTTCAACTGTTAGCCTTGCTTAAGTAATTAATCTTAATTTGCATTGTATAAATCATATAGATGCATTGTTTTAGAGTTTGCAAGCATACCTTAGAAATTAGATTCATTAGTTGCTTTAGAAGGCAATTAAATTTTACATTATCATAAGTTGTTGTGAGTTATTGTTAAAGACAAGCATATTTGAAAGAAAAATGTTAAAAATGATGTCTTTTCAATGTTGTTCAAGTATATCAATTTTGGTTGAAAATTGTTTCAAAAATGCAAAATTTGAAGGGAATAAAAGAGGAAAAATGTGCTTGGGCACTACTCGAGGACCCCACAAGGGGCATTTCCCCTTGAACCTACTGGTGTCTACCACCCCCAAATCCCTGCCTTCAAATTAAAAAACAAAAGAAGAACTTGGTGGGAAAATGTGTCGATCAAAGGTGATATTTTCATACCCTCTCTACCTAATGAATGCATCTTAAAAGATATTGATCTTCCATCATCATAGGTATGTACAAATGGTATTTTTATGTCTGACCAAGAAAATATCATTGATAAATTCTTAGAACAATTTGATTTTGATGATGAAAATTTAACCACATGTTGTTCTCTTTGCTACAGGAAAGATGACTAGTGCATATGCCTAAACAATTAAGAGCAAGTGGTGAATGAGGTGCGAAGTTTTCATGATCCCTACCAAGATGAGGGAGGAAGTGAATAAACATTACTTGTAACTTATGAACCATTTGAAATACCAATCCAAGAAAATCAAGGTATGCATTATGTTGGTAAGATATATTATCACTCTATTTCATTAAAAAGCCAACACATTTCTTCAAAATATAAATCTTTACATGATATGCACAATAAATGGAATCATGAATACTCACAACAACCACTATATCCATCTTTACCATCTTTTTTCCACCTATCTTTTTTATTCTCATCTACGTTATCTCTTTCACACTTCTTACCATATTCATTATCACATTCACATCTTTTTCTATCCACTCCACCATATCCATCAAAGGAAACTATATTGCCTAATAAAACAATTCATAATAAGGTGGTTAATAGTATCTATAAACTTTCATGAATCCCTTTACCATATAATGATGTGCTTGAAATTGATAAATCAACATTGGAATATATTGATGCACTTAAGGAATGGGATTTTGGTTTAACTAAATTAGAAGAACAATATTATTTATTGAAATATAATCAACTTTGTTCTTCTTTTCTACTTAGTGAATTCCAAATACCTACAAATGAGCCCATACTTCAAATTGCATCAATTTTAATTAATGGACTCATGAGTATGTGTGTTAACATCAATCTCACTCTAAGTAATTTTAAGCCATATGCATTCCATACTCCACAAACATGTTGCCAAATCATCCAAGATCTATATTTTATTGCTTTTGTACCTATACCTATTGAAATTTGGAGGCCTATGGTTAAAATGTGCATCCCTCACATACTTGTTGATTTGGGACCAATAGTTGATTAAGCACAATTATAAGGGATTCTATGTGTTAATGGCCAATATGTTAAAACTAGATGATTCCTCATTGTTGATTCTTTTCATTGTCCAAAGACAACAAAATAAACTATGGATGATTATTTAACAATGATAAAGGTATTAATATCCATATATTCTTCATTCTTGGTTCTTGTATCTTTTGATGATCATTCATTGATTATACATGCTAATTTCTTGATTCCTTGGATGATTTGACTTCCCTATACTTTTATAACCTACAGTTAATTTGGGAGTATATCCATTGAATTATTGAAATATTTGATTCATCTATCATTCAAAAAAAAAGCACACAAAATTCTAATGATGTGTTACTCTCTTTGGGTTACCTAATTTCTTTGGTTATCCTAATGTTCTCATGATCTTGTAGCATGAATTTAAGTTTGGGGGGAAATCCCTTCAATTGTTTGGTTCTTGGATGATTTTAAATAAAGCTTCGTTGGTTGTTTCATTGGTCCTTTTAACAAACCTCCACATGTGACATCCCCACAATTCAAGGTATGTGTTCTTGTGTTAAATAGAATTGCTATTATATGAATGTAAGAGTTTATTTGTATTTATCCATTCTATCAAGTATCTATTCATAGTAATAACTCTATCTATCATTTGTAATACTGAATAACCTACTTAATGATAGAGTTATTCAATGGATGATATTCATTTACTATGCTTGATATGCTTGGTTTTGAGAATATGGTTATAGGTCCCTTGTTGTGGTGTGATAATCTTAGAATCAATACCAGTTGATGATGCTTCTCTACACAAGCATTTCATAACACATTATGTTGGATTTGTTCACATTATGTGGGCTTGCTCGCTATATAGTGCATACCCATTTCACTGATGCTTCACTATTCAAGATCACATGTAGATTTTAGCAGAGGATGTTCAACACCTTGAGATGAGATTTCTTGTCTTTGGTGATTTATCACTTGGAGGAAAACATGCAGCATGGTCTATGAGATTCATGATTATTCAACAACACATCTGAAGATACTTTGAATACAATGCCAGCTACTACACTCCTTCATTGAGTTGTGTCTCTCTAGAGTTCTATGGACACATTGGTGACTATTATTGGTTTTTACTCCATACTCATGTATTTGGTAATGAAGTTCTAATGAGGTTATTCTTGGTGATCATTTCAAGTTCATTATGCAATCAAGTTTCAACAATGCCTTCTGTGGGATCATGGACAATACTCAAGCTTTGGATGGTATCATTTTTCATCATCCATGTCAGGATTTCATTTCTTTGGTCATTCTATGTAGTTATTGAAAAAAAAATCAAAAAAAAATAAAAGAAAGAAAAAAAAGCAATAAAAGATCCAACAATGAAAACCTTTAGGCGTTGTTGGCCAGTTAATATCTGAAAATTGGTTTTCGGTGGATGTTAATTGCAAAATAAATCCTTAATGGTGAAAACTATTTTTATAGTGCCATTAAGTGGTGAGAGATTGAAAATTGGCTTGCCAATTGTCACTTGTGTTATCAAAATGTGAAAAATTGAAATTTTTTTTTTGAAAAAATGCAATAATTGGTGTTCCTAGTTTTTTTACTAATCCTTCTTTTTAGGAACACTCATTGGTTTCAGTGCTTCTTTCCTTTTTGGCACCTCCTATCACTCACTCCTATAGCTTTACTCCTCTTTAGAGTGATCCTCAAATCTTTGATCACCCCTAGTACATGTTACATGATCAGTTGAGGTGCTTTGAGTGGAATGCGCTACTTCGTATATGATATATACTAGTTCAATTGATGATGGGGGCCCTCTAATTGTAGTCACTCTCCTAGTTTTATGGTTGCTTCTAGTGGTCTTCTCTTTGATGTTTTCCATCAAATGGTGGTATTATGTGGTGTTGTAGTGTAGTTTTGGATGCCTCTCTTCATTCCTTATTGATGATTCATCACTTTTGGTGGCACAAGTTGCTAAGTCACTCTATGTTCCATCCTTGGTCTCTCTCCACATGCATGTTGGTAAATCAATCAATATTTTTTTTCATTATTTTATCTCTTAACTTTATTTATATTACTTATTATATTAATCATTATGAAACATCCCTTCCTATCCTCTCCTTGTTTCCCGTGGATGGTCAACCTTTCAGTTGGGGGGAGGAAAATCATCCTATTATCTTCCATTCATTACTCTTATTTTCAACCATCATCCTATTATCTTCAATCCAACACCCTTACAAATTTCATCAAATTATCCATTATATCCATCATATAATAGCCTTTGTTTTGTCTCTTATTTCTCCCAATTCACCCATTTAAACCTCTCTTGTGCAAATTGGGATAATTTCTCCTATATGCAACCATTCGAACCATGATGCTATAAAAATGAAAAGAAAAAGAAAAAGAAGATAGAGAAATAACTTATGAAAATCTAAAAGAGATATCCCTATTAACAAAGAAAAAAATAAGCTTTTCATGTGAAGCAAAGAAAGGGATTTGTGCTTATATATGAGTCATCATGGTTAGAGGTAGAGACAAAGCCAAAATCCATAAATCCAAATGAATTTAATTCAAACCAAAGACCTCATGATCATAATGATTTCACAAGGATGTGCAATAAGCTAAGTTGGAGGGGAATGATGAGAGCATTTTATGTCCCAAATTATACCATATTTTAACCTTCGTATAAGCCTTCACACACATTTCAATCCCCATCTTCTATTCCATTTTCTCCTTTTATGTTGCATACGATTGAATATTTATAAGTAATATTTAATATAGTTATTAGATAGAATATGTGAATAAAAAAATGAAATCGTATTTATTTAAACAAGTTTATAATATGCCATGGTTTTTCCTATTGCCCGTTATGTATCCTCCTTTATCTCTTTCACCAATCTAAAGCTCCATCAACTTGTGAATATCTCATACATAAGGAAGAACCACCAATGATTGACAAGGATCATTGTTGGGACCGAGAAATGTCAAGAGGGAATGATGAGCCAATGAATGGATCAGCATATTTGTATCCTATCTGATGAATGGAGGAGTAGGAAGTTTGGAGCTCACCGATTCAATTGACATGTTGTTTTCCATACCTAAGATTAGACACATTTAATGATAACCCATCGAATGCCATTTACTCCAATTATTCTGAATGTGTGAGGAAGCTAAGTGCCAGTAGACATATATGAGTTCTCACGTGGACCAAATTCCATTGTGCAGAAACCATTTCAAACCATGAATCAGCAACCACAAATAATACAATTTTGTTGGAACAATCAAAACAATTTCCTATTCTTGGCATTATTTTTATGGTGATAGAGGACTTCATACATGGCAGTAACCTTGGCTCGTAATTGACCATTATCATTGCTACATAAGGAGCTAAACCTACCATGGCTCAAAAATGGTGGATGAAGACAATATTGTTTTGAACCGATACAACAAAGTTATCTATTCTTTGCAAGTCACATATTTCTATTATAGATTGCTCTATGTAATAGCCATTCTTTAGATGGCATGAATAACAGAGCTGTTAATAAGTTGTTAAGCCTATTGCATATATATAAGAAGTGTGAGATACAGTGTGGGAGGTAGATTAAAATATAGTTTTTAGTAGGAAGAAGACTATGTAACGAAGATCTAAACATCATTATTTTGAAGTAAATGAGAATATTTGTTTTTGCATAATCACAACATAGAAATAGCATTTTCTCTATCCACTGTGCAAGCCAGGAGCAAGGGCCCACACCATGGTGAAACATGGTGATGTATTTCATTAATGTGTTATTCTATTTTGTGTGAATTTATATTTCTTGCTTAGATTATCATCACAACATATTTTAGTGTTTGTATCAGTTTGTAATTTTAGATCAGCAATCTAGTAATTAGAATATAATATAGAAATAATTTCATTACTATTTTATCTATAGATTATTGTCATTATTATTTCATGAAGATAGTTTTTTTTTTAATCTTTGTAGCATCAAGAAGTGATAGTGCCTGTCACTGCAACCATTTTGATTTCTTGTAGATTCAATTTCATGTGTTGTAGTTGCATTCATAAACACTTAGGTCACAACTATCATCCCTTGTTAGCATATTGCTCAGATGCCTTTTGCAAGCTTATGCTCTTGGATTGACACATATAGACCAGCCAAACTTTATTATAAATCATTAATTATTTATTATTATTTATCCTAGTGTTGGCCTATCACCATGGAATTTAATTAGGGAAAAAAAGTCCAAACTTTTGTGGACATAGTATAGCCAAGGTGAATCTTTGGAAGATTCAAAGCATCAGTGTGATGTTTTTATTTTGTAAATTTGGGTTTGCATGTGTGTAATAAATTTAAATTCACGAGTAATTAGGGACATGTCATTGTGTTGTGTAATGTGTTTAATGTGTCACTTGACAATTATAATTATTTATGTGTTGATGACATGTCACCTAGGGTTTTCTTCATGGGTACACTTAACCTTGAACTAATTGACTTTCACAAGATTAACAAAATCCACTACAAGAAAGGATAGGATTGTTGGAAATATTTGAGACTATGCTAAGTTACTGAGAGGGGAGGGGTCAATCAGTAGCTTCAAAAACTTTAATAGTTACAGATATTAATTCCAATATTCTAGTTACCATCTAGTTCATCATATCTTATCTAATTGCATGCATGAGAAATTGAAAATATAAAAGCATCCATAACACTTGAACACAGATTTCCCAAAAAAACCTTCCAAATAGAAATTAAAACTAGGGCTGTGATGATACCCACAAACTTCAATACTACAACACAAAGTTGGCAGATTAAGGCTTACATTGATAACTTCTAATGATCTACTCTTTTAGGAGCAATTAGGACTGCTAGGTCCACCTTGATAGAGGTTTTGCAAACATACAATGAAGTATGCACTCTGTAAAGAGATTTTATGAAAGACTATTAGGTCTACCTTGTTAAAGGATTTTGATTGGTTCACCTGTTAGGATGAAGTAGTAGATCTCTGATCTGCAACTAAATTTGCTAAATTAGATTCCTTGACCTTTCTGTGATGGATATGTCTCTGTTGCTCCTTATATTGATATGGTCTTTAGAATTCGCTCGTCTTCTGTTGTATTACTTGTATAATCACATTCACATGCATATCCTTCCTCTAATTATGCTTTGAAATGATACATCACATTACATATATATACCAATCCAAATTACATAAAAACAAATTCGGCCATCATATAATTTAACACCAATATTACAAAGTTGGTCCAAATGAAGAATCTTGGGTTCTGAAGACTAACTCAATGAACTTTTGATACACAAAATTCACTGTCATTACTTGGTATTGCCATGGACTTGGTAGATATAGAGGCTTAGTTCATACTAATCACTTTAAAGTAGTCCTAAAATGGTCTGCATTGGTGACTTGATAGATATTGTGCAACTCAACATAAAATGAATTACTTGCTTACCATGATTGAACTCAGTAAACACTATCACCATAAGCTCGGTTAACACTAGCTTCACATTACATGAACTAAAAACTCAGTAGACACTACAATGCTTGGTAATGACTGATAAACTTGGTGTATACTAAAATGCTTAGTTTGAATTGTTGGACTTCTTACTGACTGAATCTGCTAAGTGACCACTGATATGCTCGGAAAACATTGTAAACTATACAATGAACTTGATAGCCATACAAAATTTGACTAAGTGTGTTGTCACTAATAACAAACATGATTGATATGTCAACAATCTCTCCCTTTGGCATTAGTGATAAAAACACTTATCAGCCAAAAATTGAATACCTTGTATTCATCACCACGTGATATTAACTCAGTAGAATATACTCCTATACTCCTATACATCATGTCTGTAAATTCTCCTCTACTATATACATTATCCACCATAGCATATTTCTCCCCCATACTATGTATCTCTCCACATATAGTGTCTTTCCCCCTTTTTGACAATAATGCCAGAGATTTATTTTAAACCTTATTTACACAAAGACACCAAAATGAGATAAGAAATTAGAATGTACCTTGAGAATGACTACCAAGGTTTTATCCCAATTCTCTTGCAGAACCTTGCATGTATGAATTGTAATTTGTACCTCTGCAGATAATTCAATCATGTGATCTACAACAGAGAAGTTGTTATCATGGATCACATTTTTTTAGTATACAATATGTTTCTGCATGGTATCCATGTTGGAAGGATCATATTCTAAATGTCAATTGATGCTGACTAGATCCTTGCTTCTTCTCTTAGCAATTTTGTTTGCATATCTAACAAAAAATTGATCTTTTTGTAATGTGTAGAGCTTGAACTAGGGTCAAGTTGTAACTATTGAGCACTAGCTTTTAGATCCTCATTATTTTGGATAATTTTATATTTATTTCTTTTGTAAATTCAAAAATATCACTTAACTTCCCAAAAAGTGATGTCACATTAGAATAGGATGTCTCAAGATTGACCAAAATTGTTGAAAGCTCAACTTGATGAATGGAAATTTTCTAAGCAATGTGCTCCAGGACTTTATTATTGAATTTCTTTTTAGCCTTTTCAATTAGCTTATCCTGACTATTTGTGTCCTCATTGAACTTTTGGATTGCATCTGCTAACTGAATCAAAATAGGTTGAGAAGAATCAATTTCAACTCCTACTGCCTCTACTAAAATGTTCTTGGAATCATCTATAATCTTATACTCCTTATCTCTTTCCTCTCTTAATCTTTGTTGTTTTTCCTTTTTCTAAAGAATTTCATCAAATATCTGCATTTTGTCTGGAGTAAGATTGTAGATATCCCAATTTGGGAACACTATCTCCTCATCTAAATCAATATCATCCACTATCTCCTTTCCTTTTCCCAAAAAGTTTGAACTCAGTTGAGCCTTAGGTTCAACTATCCTTGTTATTAATGCCTTTGTGCCTCGAATGGAAACAATAGTAGATATGCTTGGACTTGCAATAAAGACTAATAATGAGCTCATTGATGGAATACTTATAGGAATACTGGAAGAATCCAAAATTGTTGAAGTCAAAATTGTAGAATCCAAAACTAAAGTAGACAAAATTGGAGAGCTTACCACTAATGTACTCAAAACTGTAGAAGTCAAAATTTGAGAGGTGAAGACTAAAGAGCTCAACATAGTAGCTAAAGAAGTCTACAACTTAGTAGATGAAGTGGAAGTCACTTTTGTCAATGATACACTGAGCTAAGTTGGGGTGAAGAGTGATTGGACATTTGATGTATCTAGAGTAGTCACAACCAAACTTGTTGAAGTTGTCTCCATGCTTGGTGTAGCTAATGGTTTTCCTCAAGAGTGAGGAAGTGAGGCAATGACTATTGTAGCTATCTTGACTAGGTCAGTTTCCTCATTATCTTTCTTATCTTCCTTAGTAGCTTCTTACTCCTTGAATTCTTGGTAATCAACTATAACAAATTGAGTTGATCCTTCATCATCTTCTTCATCCTTGTCATCATCATCATCATCCTTTATTTCAACTAGATGTTCACTTGGCTTGTGAAGATGATAGATGTTTTTTCAGGTATTTGTGGCATTCCTCACAACATATTCAATACCTTTCATCAAAATTAAGCAAGTATTAAATTTTAAAGTCATCTTCATTATCCTTTAATGACTTGTTTACCTCAGCATCTATCATGTTCGGTAGAAGCTTCCTTAGAGTTTTTCCACATATGTCTCTAATAGTTTTCTTGGTATTTTCCCACCTTGGTCTAATTTTATCCATCAAGGTTCTAGGAATCTAGGAGGCTAATTGGTTAGGTGAGTACTTCCACTTACCCATTTTGCCCATGACCAAGTCTTCAATCTGTCTCTATTCCACCTCACTTATGGTATCATATTTTAGTGCCTTAAAGTTTGTTATACCTACACCTTCTTGTAGTTCCTTCTATTTATATTGGAAGGTGGGTGGAGGCCTATTGAATATGACATCTACTCCTTCTTTTCCTGCCTTCTTCCTTGACAACCTTGTAAAGACTATAGTGGATGGCTTGGGTGGCTTGGTGATGATCACCTTGCCTTTCTTCTTCAAAGGTTCTTATTCTTTCTTAGATTCCTCCTCATCCTCTACTTCTTCACTTGGCACATCCTCACCTTTTCCCTTGGTTAACATGAGAGGTGCACTTGATTTTAGTTTGGCTATCCATCTCTTCCTTTTGTTAACTACCTAAGGGAGCTTTATTTCTAGCTCTATTCTTGCCTATGGTACCTTGGGATCAATTAGTTCATTAATGAGAGCTTCAATGGTATCCTTGGTTTCATCAATATTCACCTCATAACCAAGAGGTTTGACCCACACCAGTCGAGACCTAACAACCTGAATATAAACTTTGTCACTATCCACCATGAAGCACACATCATTCTTGTAATCTTCAACTAAATTCTTTGGGATTCTAAACCTATTGTTCATTTTCTATTTGAATGCATTAAAGTAGTTGTCCATGATGCTGGCATATTTTTCACCCATATATGTAACGTATTCATTTATCTGATAAAGGATAGGCATATCCTTTCTCTAGACTATTGTGCCTTTAGATGGGAAAAGCTTTTGGACATAGAAGAAAAGATAGGTCAATAGTGAACCAAATTTACATGAATTATTCTTTGATGTCATGATACTTTCCATATTTTTGTTGAATTGCTTCAACAACAGGTCAGCAAGGTCAAAAGCTAAGTTTTTTTTCACCACTTTGTAAGCCAAGCCCATAGCTTCACATGACACACTGTTAAGATGGCTTAAACTATATATCTTATGTATAATGAAATGAGTTCCAAATTTTAGTTTTGCGTCTATGACACTACTTATCTTCATACCTCTTCCATCCCATTTGGCTAGGGTTTTCTTTTCTAGTTCTGCCTAACCTAGGGTTTCTTTCTTTGGCCTTGGTAAGCATGGGAAGACTGGTGATTTGAAAAATCATCTTTTTGGTAATCAAAATTGGTTTCTCTAACCATAGCTGGTCATTATGCACCTGGCTAAGAATGAACCTAATCCATTTTATTTGAAATTCTTGGGGCATATGGGGAATATGAGTTAATCCTTTTTCTTCCAAATGTTGATGCTTGGGTTTTAGGGTTCTGTCAACACACAACTGACCTAGGGCATCATCTATCTCTAGAGTACCAATTTCTTCAATTCTACATTTAAAATGAGTGCAAATTTCATTAATAAGAAGTACCTTTGGAGGGATTTGAGATTGAGCTCCACTTGGGTTTAGGGTTTTTGCAACCACAGGCACGAGCTTGAAATCTGGTGCTTTCCATTCAACTCCTCAAACCAACATGTCTAACCCTTTCTTGATCTTGTTGCTATTTGATGCCATCTTCACTGGGTAGTTTGAGAAAACTTCAAAAAACTTCTACACGAAATTTTCTCAAGATGTTTGATTGCACTAGAAATTGCTTCTTCACAATAGCTTTAAAATTCACGATGAGAAATGAGTTTGTCTTCATGCCCTTTGTTAAAAAAATTTCACTAATGCTCAGTATGAAGGTAGATGAGTTGACATCATGCTTAACAAGCTGTCATCCACTATTTCACTTTGTTCACTTAGTGAAGGCTTCACAACTCGGTAACAACATGCATCTAGTTACTTCCAAATTGTCTCAGTAGAGTCCATGACCCAACCTTACTTGGTAGAGAAGGTAACTCAGTGATAATTGATACTGATCTTGCATAGTGATCCCTTTGTATCTTATATCCAGATTTGGATCTTTGTTACCTATTAATTAGAACTATTTTGGATGTCTTCTTTGATAGCCCAGTTCCAACTATTCCTTAAGAACTTTAATTAGAAGGGGTGGAGTCACCCAATTCTTGAGTGACTTGACCAATGATTATTTGAACTTTTATCCTTGGTAGACTTAGGAATCTATTATTGTCTCATATGCTTTCAAATATTGTCAGCTTTTGCTTTCTTTTCATCTTCAATTCTACCTATATTAATGCAATTCTTAGCAAGATGACCAAGTTCTATACAAGTGAAACATCTTTTGGTGGTATCTCTTTTCCTCATATGATTTTTAACACAATTCATGTTGATGTCTCCAAATTCTCCACAGTAATGACATCTACACCAAGTATTGTAGTCCCAACTAAATATTGCTTTCATAATTTTCTCTGCTAGGTTGAATATCTTGATTTTGCATTCTAATGCCTTGTGCCCTTGTTTCTTGCATTTGTGACACTTACCCTCAAATTTTGGTTTCTCTTTACATTCATTAGCCCTATGACCATGTTGATTGCAATTATAACATTTTCCATTGAATTTTTCTTTCCCATTACTCCTTCATTTGTTTGATGTATGACTTATCTTACCACATTGATTGCAAGTAGGTCTTTGATTCTTTTGAGCACCTTGTTTGGAGGATTCACCTTCTTTTTTGTATCCAATTTCTACTTTATCCTTTTGTCTATAGAGATTTTTCTCATTCAAGTGATTCATGTCTACTTGGGATTTCATTATCCTTTCATTGAGTTACTTTTCAAACTTTAGATCATTTTGCAATATTTTATTGATTTGTCTTTCATAATTCAGATCATTCCTCATTTTTTCATTTTCAAATATTAGGCTCATGATTTCCTCATTTGCATTCGAGATTTGATCAATAAGGTCTACTTGCTGAAGGGATTGGTTTTGAATTTCATTATTCCTTTCATCCATTTCTTATTTTATCTTGTTTCTTTGTTCCAAGACTTCAAATAACCTTATTGAATTTCTTGTTCTCTATTTAGTTTCCTTACTTCTTCTTGTAGGGAACCATTCTCCTCTAGGAGTTCTTTGATTGCATCAATTTCTTCGTATGAGCTACTTGAAGGGAAAAAATCTTCAATTCTTTCTTGAATGTAATGATGATCATTCACCTGATTTGCTAATTCCTTTCTTCTTTTTAGGGATTGGAAAAGATTCTCCTTTGTTTTCTTGAGTTGGGCAATGGCCATTTCTACATCCATCTTTTTATTGTCAATAGCTTTGTCAAGTCTAAGTATATCCATAGTCCTTGATCTTTTCTCAAGCTGTCAAACTTTCTCTTGAGAACCACAAAGCTCTAATACCAATTGTTGGAAACATTCAAGACTATGCTAAGTTACTGAGAGGGGAGGGGTGAATTAATAATTTCAAAAACTTTAACAATTACATATCTTAATTGCAATATTCCAATTACCATCTGGTTCATCATATCTAATCTAATTGCATGCATGAGAAATTGAAAACAGAAAAATGTATACATAACACTTGAACACACAAATCTGGTAACTTAGAAACCTTCCAAATACAAAGTAAAACTAGGATGGGGATGATACCCACAAACTTCAATACTGCAGCACAAAGTTGGCCGGTTAAGGCTTACATTGATCAGTTCCAATGATCTTCCCTATTAGGAGCAATTAGGACTGCTAGGTCCACCTTGTTAGAGGTTTTACAAACATACAATGAAGTATGCACTCGGTAAAGAGATTTTACAAAAGACTATTAGGTCTACCTTGTTAAAGGATTTTGAATGGTTCACCTATTAAGATGAATTAGTAGATCTCTGATCTACAGTTGAATTTTCTAAATGAGATTTCTTAAATGTACTAATCACCTTTCTGTGATGGATATGTCTTTGCTGCTTCTTATGCTAATATGGCCTTTACAATTTTCTCTTCTTCTGTTGTATTACTTGCACAATCATATTCATATGCATATCCTTCCTCTAATTATGCTTTGAAATGATACAACACATTACATATGTATACCAATCCAAATTACATAAGAACAAAGTTGACCATCATACAAGTTAACACCAATATTACAAAGTCGGCCAAATGAAGAATCTCAGGTTTTGAAGACTGACTCAGTGAACTTTTGATACATGGTATCCACTTTCATTACTCAGAATCATCATGCACTCGATAGACATAGAGGCTTGGTCCATACTGATCACTTCAAAGTAGTTCTAAACTCGGTCTACACTGGTGACTCGATAGATATTGTGCAACTCAGCATAAATTGAACTACTTGTTTACCATGACTGAACTTGGTAAACACTATCACCATAGGCTCAATTAACACTAGCTTCACATTACATGAACTACAAACTCTGTAGATATTGCAATGCTCGATAACCACTATTTAACTTGGTGTATACTGAAATGCTCGGTTTGAACTGCTAGACTTCGGTGATCATTGATATACTTGGCAAATATTGTAAACTATACAATGAACCTAGTAGCCATACAAAATTTAACTAAGTGTGTTATCACTAATAACAACCTTGACTTATATGTCAACAAGGATAGGTCATCATCAATGGAAATTCGAATTCAAATTTGACAAGGATTTTAAAAGATCAATAAGTGGTCCCAAAGTGCCATTTTTGTGAAAATAAGCTACCCATATGTTAGTATAACATGTTAGGGGCCTAAGTTTGACTATTTTAGTTCTTAGCCAGCCTAGGGGACCCCTTAACTAATGTATTCATCCACCAATTCGAAATTTTGGGTTTTCCCATGAGTGTACCCTCACACTTCCACTTGATTAAAGTTTCTATTTTGTTAAGGGACAATAATGTAAGAAATAGTGGGTTGGATGTTTCTACCAAAAATGGGATAGTAGAGAGTCTTTTTAAAGGAGTGGTGACAAACTAGTGGGGTGTTTACCCACTCTCTAAGTTTAGAGACAATGAGGGTTATGTAAGAAAGACTAAGGAAAAGGGAGCTCTTCATCAACTATCATTGCCTTTATCTTGGACCAAGGTTGGTGCCCATGCCATGACCTTATTTTGCACTTGCATAATGATGTTTTTATCTTGTTAAAAAAAAAATATTGAATCAATTTTTATGTTGTGTTCGGGTGATTGTAGATTTTTTTTGCATTTACTTTCTTTGAATTTCTTTCTTTGTTCATGTTATTGAGTGTTGATTGTTAATGGGTGTGAAGGCTTCACTCACCCTTCAAAGGGAAGAGATGCCTTGGCTGAAGGGATTAGTTGGGCTCAACATTGAAGTTGAGATATTTTCCTCTTGGAGAGGGTTTTGTTGTTCATGGAGTATGGGCTCTATTGAATCCATATGCCTTTTTTATTATGGGAGGTATAAGTATATTGATGTGATGAGGAAGATGTATTTAGATAGCCTTTAAGAGGCATTTGTATTATGGGAGGTATAAGTGTATTGATGTGATGAGGAGGATATATTTTGATAGCCTTGAAGAGGCATTATGCAATTACAAATGTATATGTGTATATGGATATGGCATTATCCTCTTTAGAGAGCCCACCTTCACCCATTGTTTCATGATTTCAAATGCTAGTGACTCATTGTGTTAAACCTTGGAGGGATTAATGTATTGTCAAAAAAAAAAATTGCATGCATTGTGAAATGTTTGAGTGTAATCTCATTTGAGCCTTGTTTCCCTATCTCAATGGGTGGCTTAATAGAAGCCTAGGATGGGAGGTCAGCCTCCATGGTTCTTTTGTAAATATTTTGTAGGTTTTGTGCTTTTGGATCCATGAAAGAAATGAGGGATTTTCCCTTGCAATGATGGAGAAAAAGGAAGTGATGTTGTGTAATGTGTTGGAAGGAGAAAAGTTTCTTTCCTGTCTTGATGTAGTGTATTTGTAAGACAACTTCCATTATTAAGCTGTTGTATTGTTTTGGTAAAAAGAAGAAGATATTCTTCTTATGTATATTTGTTTGAGGGATGAATTCATAAAGAAGTAAAGAAATTTTAGATATCATCATATGTTTTGTATTAAAGGATTTAATGTCATGCATTAGATGCGGTGAAATGGAAGATAGTCATGGTTGAATGTAAAGTAGACTCATTTCAAAGGATAGACAATGTTTTGATAATTATGTATTGAATAGGCATTGCTGATATCATGATCAATTGAATAAAAAACTAATACAAGAGATTGTATTTCAATTAGAATGTTCATGTAAAAAAATCAACTTAAGCATGAGATTGTCAATAAATGTCATTTAAGCTCCATTATTCATAGGAAATTGTAACTTATTAATTCCATGCTTGATCATGTTTCAATTTATTTCATATTTTAAACAATTTTTCAAGTGATTCCTAAATAGATACTTAATCTAGGTATTAATATGGAAACTCAAGAGTAGGATCATGTTACTGCCAACCCAATGTGTTAAACATCATAGCTGAAATAAGAGGATGAATTAAATTGATAAACTTACATAAGAAAATAGGCCTATACATGCATTTTAGCTCTCTAGATTTTATATGGAAAGTGGGAAATATCTAATATAGACCAATAAAATATTAAAGAGAATATTCCTTGATACCCCTAAATAAAAAGACAAGAAATTAATATTATAACCATAATATACCTAGCACTACCAAGTTCAAAAAAAGGGGAGATGAATACGATTCATAAACACCCCATAACTATACTTGTAGGATACATCACTATTAAATACATATGATAAAATGTCCCATCTAATAACCTACCCCTACATATGCATGTCAAATAGAATAATAAATTTACTAAAATAATATGAGCAATTCTCTTCAAAAAGACATATACCATGTTCTACACTTAGTAATAAAGGGGGCATTCAATATTGGTTTAGGGAGGGAAGGAGATCACATGCTCCCCACCCTCACCCTCTATTACGAAGTCCTACATAGTGCCCAAGGACATTGGGGTTTGCCATCCCACCAATGCTATCACTCCACACACTTCCCCACGTGTTTTCTCCCTTCTACAACATGTG
Source organism: Cupressus sempervirens (assembly GCA_028749045.1). Taxonomy (NCBI): domain Eukaryota; kingdom Viridiplantae; phylum Streptophyta; class Pinopsida; order Cupressales; family Cupressaceae; genus Cupressus; species Cupressus sempervirens. The sequence continues at coordinate 597,000,764 of CM053785.1, read as the reverse complement.
ACCCCTTCCAAGTATTTTGCCTCCCTTTCTCCACATCTTTCATTCACCCAATCGGCCACCTCCACCAACCTAGGGGCTTGTGAGTGGGGTTCATGAGATTTCTTAGGTGGGCATGTGAACATGGAAGGATAAAGTGTATTACAGGAGTATAGTGTAGTGTTTCCTAAAGCACTTTGTATGAAATATCGAGTAAGGTGTTTTTGTTTTGAAAAATTGACACTTGCTTGAGGGTGTTAAGTTAGGATTATGTGTATATTAGTCAACATCATAGTTGGGGATTAGTAGGGTAGAGATGAGTTAAGGGGCTGGGGTTATACACATATACATATATATACATATACATATATATCTACACAAATACATATATATATATATGTGTGTGTGTGTGTGTGTGTGTGTGTGTGTGTGTATTTGTGTAGATATATATGTATATGTATATATATGTATATATGTGTGTGTGTGTATATATATATATATATATATATATATGTATGTATATATATATATATATATATATATATGTATATATATATATATGTATGTATGTATATGTATATGTATATGTATATGTGTATATATATAGATATTACAAGGTTTGTGATTTGTATTAAGAGTAAATAGTATATTTTTGGGGCTTGAAAAAAGTTAGGAGTGTAGATGGTTGTAGATTTACATAAAATCAATAAGTACTTTAGCAATATATATTAGTAAATAAATTAACAAAAATAATGATAGTATGTCGTAGTAGGTAATTGGTAAACCTTAGTAGAAATTAATGTTAAATTGAAAATGGATGATTGACAATATTTAATGCTAATTGGTTTTAGATAATGTCTTAGAATTTGAATATGAATTGATGGATAAGATAAACACTTAGTATAAAGTGATTATCAATTTTCTTTTATGCTTATATTAGATATTTAAAACTTGATGGAGTAGGAATAAGATTGTATTATTAAATTTTGATTATAGTAAAGATAACATATAATTGATATTAAGTTCAGTAATATAGAGATATCATTTGTAATTAGTATTATTTAAATGAATTAGTAAGTAGATTAGTTAGTGATAATGTTGATAAGTGTGGGAGATTTAATGTTTTAGTAAGTTATTTAAATGAGTAGAGATCAGTTAAAAGATAAGATGGATTTAATAAAAATAGACCTTGTAGTACGTAATTAGGATTTGATATTCGTGTATATCTCTTGTTCATGAAGGAGTAATTAGGCTTCACAACTTCATCGTGATAATGATATTATATATGAGTCAAGATGTATGAATCACATATCTAGGAATGTAAGCATTCATTAAAACACCTTATTGCAATTAAAAGTGATATTTTATACCATCTCTTACACAACAAGACTCTATAGACAAACCTATGAACTTGGAAGCTAACATTATCCATCCATATGTAATCACCTAAACCCTAAATAAATGAAAAAGTATTCCCCATCATAATCATTTATGTTGTGATGCTATGGTATCGAATGGTATGAGTCATATAACCCTATCACCCTAATGAAATTATACATGTAATCTAATCACACCCTATAGGTACATGAAATCATAAGTATATGAGCCCTGAGATACCTAAGGCCTAGTTAAGAAATGTTACTGTATCATGAATTGTTAATTATATTGCCCTATACTAATTTAACCCATTTAAGAGATTACCTTCAAGTAGAGATAGTAGTATGTGTTGATGCATACCATACCATATGATCATAATGTTTACCCAAGGACCTTGAGTAAATGTGTCAAAATCACATAACTAATCAAAAAACCAAGTTGAAACATGTTAATATCAAAGTATAAGTATCCCAAGTATGCTTTTAAAAAAATAGTTGTGTTTTGCCTTGTAAATTTTGGGAATGACAGTATTCTCAAAACCAAGTAAAACTCAAACTAACATACCTTCATTAATTAATCAATTTCATTCAACAAATTTACCAATTGCCTCATTTTGGGTCTTGCCGTTAGATCTAGGGATGACACTAAAATAATAGTTTTACATGAAAGATGTAGTTGTTGGCACTAATCAAATGATAATAATGATGAGTAGATTAGTATTAATTTTACTCTGTTTGATTATTTTGATTAGGGTTTTATTTTATTTAAATTTGGTGCAAATACAAGATCCACCTAAAAAATTACAAATATAGTATTGTTCAACCACTACATTAAATTTTGATGAGAAGATCAGTATGAATTTTACTCTGCTCAATTGTTTTATTTTATTTATAGTTGGTGCAAATAAAAGATCCACATAAAATAAGTAGAAATATGGTAGTTCTATTCTTTCTTTGTAATAGCTTTCATTTTTTCTCTAAAGAATATTTCTCAATTCTTTTTATATCCCTCAGGTAAGCATCCATATCTCCCTATTAAAAATAGCTATTAGAAGAAAATAACCATTGAGAAAATTAGGGTTGTATTGAAAAATCCATTCCATGATTCCAATACTTAGAACGCAGGACTATAAATAGTAATAACATAAATGAAGTACATCTAGACTCAAATTCAATTTGGAAGTTCCCCCAATAAGGGTCTATAATTTAATTGTTCAATATTCACTATATTCTTAGATTCACAAAGTTGAGTACAATATATGATTGACAAAATTTGGATAGACTGCGAATAGAAAAAGCACTAAATTATAGAGACTACATAAGCTCACTCCACATTCTAGAAATACTTATATAGAGGATTGGAAAAAGCTTCAAATGGGAGAAAAAATGTCAAAAACTTCCGTTACATGAAAATGTTGAGAATGGGTTGAAGAAGCTAACCAAATAGGAAGATTGTAAAAAAAGATTGTTGAAAACATACAAGTATTCTTCAATCATTATTTTGTCACTGATGTCAAATCCACTATTTTCTAGTAAGACAACTGCTTATATGATTTAAGTACTATCACTTAGATGAGTGATGAAGAGGATTTGATCAAAAGATGTAATAATAACACCTAGAGGAAAGGTTGAGTTATGACTATGTGATGAAGTACAAGAATCAATTCAAATAGTGATGACATGATGTATTGATAATCTACTTAAGGTTACAAAGGTTGGTTACACTAGGAAAGTTTAGAAGAACAAGTTACACAAAATTTGTCTACCAAGCTTGACTGAGTGGATAGTAGGTGCCAAGCAAGGTTAGTGCAAGCCAAGTAGAAAATTAGTTGAAGCTGAGAAAAAGTTCATTCTAGTGTATGCCAAGATAACTATAGATGTCGAGTAAAGTTTAGTTGATGCAAAGCACTAATAAACTTTAATTCATGTTGAGTAATTTCATAGTGGATATTGACAAATGTAGTATGTGCCAAGCATTAGAAGCACGATAATGCTAAGCTACTATATTATTTAAAAGATCATGAATTTGATAAATCTTAGCTAACAAGTTTGTTTTCTTGGAATTTATGAACCAAGTGGAAGATAAGGGTGATGAGATGGTGGCACAAAATTCAAGGTAAACTATATTTAGGAAAATTCAAAAAGGATTCTATGAAAAGTTTCTAGAAGAGAGATGGAAAATGAGATAAATTCATTGTATCATACCTAATCTATCGTAACCCTAAATTGGATGATGGAAAATGAGTGGAAAAATATTTCAATTTCCTATTTATAGAAATGGTTGGTCATGAAGCAAAGAGAGTTGGATGTAAGAACCTAAGCAAGGCAAGGACCCAAGGGCTCTAGTTCATCAAGTGACCTAAGAGAAGAGACTACATTGGCATGCTAAGCAAGGAGGCTTAAGGAGGTGAATGTTGTGAACAAGCTATCAAAGCTACAAAGTATGAAGGCCAAGTAGAATTGAGGATTGAATAGTGATCTATAATCTGTAAATGAAGTTGTACATTATATCAGATCAAGCCATACTATTACTCTCTAACAATTGTATTAGTTTAGGGTAAATACTTTGGATTAAAGTTGACCTAATAATCATTTTGTAAACCCTTTAATCAGGTGACATTCCAAGTGAATGGTCTAAATTCCTCTAACAAGAGTCAATTCTAATAGGGTGATTGAAATCCTTTAATAGGGTCACATTTAATAGTATGTATTGTAGCCTTTAACATGGTTGGCCTTACATAGGGAATCACTTTAGAAGAGTGAAAAGGAGTAGCATGTTACTGGTAGTTTTTCCCAAATTGGGTTTCCATGAAAATCATTGTGTCCAATGTGTTGATGAATTTGTTATGTTTCATGTTTACATTTCTAAAATTTGATTTGACATTAACCTACAAGTTTTAAGTGATTACATAATCTTAAGGATGCATGCATAAGTATAAATGTTTTATGTGTTCACTAAGCTATGAAATTTTTTAGTTATACATGTGGGTCTTGAATAACTAATTCACCCTCCTCTTAGTTATTCTAAGAGAAATTTCAACAATTGGTATCAGAACCATTTTCTTAAGGAAGACTTGTTTGAAGGTACTAGAAGCATAAAGATCAAGATGTCAAAAAGAGAAGTACCAAAGCTCAACAAAGATAACTTTTCTGCATGGTAAAGTTTGATGAAGCTACACCTTGGAGGACTTGGAGATCATGCATAATCTATCATTAACATTGAGCATGTTGACCCTACTGGAGCTCCAACTGCTGAGGATATGAGAAAGAAAAAGGAACACAACTAGGCAATGTTGGAGATTGTCTCTACCCTAAGTTATGCTGAATTTGATGATATTAAAGGTCTTGATAGTGTAAAGAAAAGGCGGGATGCCCCAACTTCCATCTATGGAGAAGAAATCAATGTTCTTAGAGCCAAAGCTGAAAGCCTCAGAGGTAAGTTTGATGAAATGAGAATAAAAGAAGGTGAAAATATTGCTCAATATGTTGAAAGGATGAAAGAAGTAGTTAATGCAATAAGAGGAGAAAATGACAAACTAGATGATGATACTGTGTTAAGAAAAGTTTTAAGAACACTACTACCTATTTATGCTATTAGAGTTTCTACAAATTGAGAACTAAGATGCATACTAGGGAATGATATATCACTTGAAGGATTGGTAGGTAGACTCACTGCTTTTGAGTTATCTGACTTTGATAATAACAAACCTGAGAGTATTAAATCTGCCTTCAAAGCTAAAGTGTCATTAAAGGAACCTAATGAGAAGAAGAAGAAGAAGAAAAAGATAAAATATGTATCTAGTGACAGTGATACCAATGAAGAGGATGTTGAACAACTTGAAGCACTACTACCAAAAATATTCCACAAAGGTAAAGGTAAGTTCAAAGGTAAATTATTTATCATATTTTTCAGTTGCAATGGATTTGGTCATATTGCTGCTAGATGTGTAGAAAAGAAAAATTACTGAGGAAATAACAAATACAAGAATAGAAGATATGAAGACAACAAGGACTACAAAGACAAAGGAAAAAAATTCATGCTACATTGTTGAAGAAGAAACATCTGATGAACATGATGATGAAGTAGTTTATGTTGCAATGAAGGACAAATCTAATGAAGATGAGGCAACTGCACTTGTAACTTTTGTGAACAAGAATGATAGATGGATCATTGATAGTGGATGTTCACATCACATGATTGGAGAAAAAGTAATTTCATTACCTTGAATTGTTATGATGAAAATAGTGTAAGATTTGGTAATGATGCACCATGTTTGATAAAAGGAAAAGGTTCTATCAAACTAACAAATAAGACTTTATGTGACAATGATTATTATGTTGAAGGAATTACTATAATTTGGTGAGTGTGTCACAACTAAATAATTTGGGATGTAAGGTTAAGTTTGAAAATAGAGTTGCTAAGATCTATGACACAAATATAAGACTGATTAGAAAAGGTGACCAAACTAGAAGTAATCTATTCTATCTTAACATAGAGGATGCTACTTGTCTTGTTGTAAAGTTTGATAATGTATGGTTGCGGCACAAGAGGTTATGTCATGTTAGTTTTGATAATTTGATTAGTATCAACAACATGAAGAAAGTTAGAGGTTTGCCTAAGTTGAAGAAACCTGATAATGTAATGTGTAAACAATGTCAATTGGGCAAAATGACAAAGTCAAGTTTTAAGAGAAAAACTTACACCTCTAAAGAAATACTAGAGACTATTCATAGTAACTTGTGTGGGCCAATTAAAGAGGAAAGCTACATAGGAGATAAGTACATTATGCTACTTTTTGATGACTATTCCAGAATGATGAAAATTATGTTTTTGAAAAAGAAATCTGATGCCTTACAAATATTTAAGTGGTACCTGGAAAGAGTTCAAAAGGAAACAGGTAAAAGTCTAAAGTGTTTAAGATCTAACAGAGGAGGAAAATTCACATCAAATGAATTTGAAATATTCTGTAATGACAGAGGAATAAAAAGACAAACATCTGCACCTAGAACCCCTCCACAAAATGGAATTGTTGAAAGAAGGAATAGATCAGTAATGAACTATGCTAGAACACTCATTATGGAGAAGAATGTTGCTTTGGAATACTAGAGAGAAGCTATGAGTACAACTATCTATAACTTGAACCATATACAAGTCAAAAAAGGTACTCATTCAACACTTTTTGAATTATGGTATGGATACTCACCCAATGTAAAATATTTTAAGATATTTGGAAGCAAATGATACATTCTTAAGGACTTAAGGAATGGTAAACTTGATGCAAAAAGTGAAGAAGGTATATTCCTAGGCTATTCTACAAGTAAAGCTTAAAAGTGTTTGAATATTAACACTAACAAAGTCGTGAAAAGTGCAAATGTAAACTTTGGTGAATACACAGAAGTATATGAGGCTAAACTTGTGAAAGAGCTAGAAGAATAAAAATTATTTGTATACTCTTATGAAGGTATGCCTATTGAATAAGATGCTGCAAATCAAGCTACAAATCAACGGCAAGTTTCAGTGACTGCCGAGTCACATACTATGAATGTTGAGTTGCATTTAGGAACCGAGCCACATTTAGATGTCGAGTTACAAAATGAAATTGAAGCACATTATGATTATGGGATTGAATCAAATGTTGAGTTACCTGATAGAGATGCACACAATGATTTTGAAGATGAAAGACAAAATGAAAAAACCAAAGCTGAACCAAGATTGTCCAAATATGTGAAGAGATATCATCCTACTGCACACATCATTGGAGATAAAGATGTTAAACCAATGACAAGAAATGGATTGAGAAATGATACATGTTTATTGAGCATGAAAGAACCCAAATCAATAAATAGGCATTAGAAGATGATGACTCAAATAAATACATGGAAGAAGAGATTGAAAAAATTGAGAAGAGAAAAACATGGAATCTAGTTCCTAGACCAAAAGACAAAAATGTGATTGGCACCAAATGGGTATTTAGAAACAAGCTAGATGAAAATGGTAAAGCCACAAGGAAGAAAAAAACATTGGTCTACAAGGGATATGCACAAGAAGGAATTAACTATGGAGAGACATTTTCCCTTCTCGCTAGATTGGAAGGAGTAAGAACTTTACTTGCTTATTCTGCATACAAAAGTTTTAGAGTTTATCAAATGGATATTAAATCCACATTTTTGAATGGCATATTAGAGGAAGAAGTTTACATAGAATAGCTAGAAGGCTTTTTTGATGTTAACACTAAGAACATGGCATGCAAATTACACAAAGCTCTATATGGTTTGAAACAAGCACCAAGAGCATGGTAAGAGAGACTTCATAAGTATCTTATGAAGATTGGATTTGAAAGGACTGATGATAATAGCAATTTGTACATAAAGATAGAGAAAGGAAAAGGTATTTTGTTATCTAAATTTTTTGTTGATGATATCATATTTGGAGGACAAGATACCTTATGTGAAAAATTTGCAAATCAGATGACACTAGAATTTGAAATGTCTATGTTTGGAGAAATCAAATTCTTTGTGGGATTGCAAGTATATTAGATAAAATATGGTATATACATCACTCAATCAGAATATATCAAGGAAATATTGAAAATTTTAGGATTGGAGGATTCCAAACCAGTAAGTACACCTATGGTAACAGGACTTAAGTTGTCAAAGAATGATGATTCAACTAAGGTGAATTAAACATTATATAGGTCTATGATTGCAAAATTGCAATATGTGGTACATAGCAGACCTAACATTGCATTATCTATAGGGATAGTTGCATGATTCTCTACAAATCCTAGGGAAAATTATTTAATGGATGTAAAGAGAATAATGAGATATCTGAAAGAAACAAAAGAGTTTGGTCTATACTATAAGAAAAATGAGAAATTTGAATTGAGAGCCTATATTGATGCTGATTAGGCTAGAAAAATTGGTGATAGAAAAAAAAAAAAACTAGTGGAGGAGCATTTTTCTTAGGCATGAGACTAGTTACATAGACTAGTAAGAAACAAAACTACACCTCACAATCTACTGTTCAAACTGAATATGTTGTTATTTTTGTAAATTGTACAATTATTGTATGGATCAAAAAACTAATCAAAGGAATGAAGGAAGAGATCATAGAACCAGTGATACTTTATTGTGATAACACAAGTGTTATCAATATATTAATGAATCCTATGATGCACACAAAAACTAAGTACATTGCAATCAAGTATCATTACTTGAGAGAGTTAGTTCAAGATAAAGAGGTGAAGATGGAATATAAAAAGAGAAAAAAAATTATATCTTCACAAAAGAATTACCTAAGCATGCTCATGAGTATCTACGAGGTAAACTAGGGGCAATATCCCTAATAAAGGCTATCTGAGTAACAAGAGGATTGCCCTGCATCAAACAAGTTGATGTTCATATGTTACAAATTGATGTAGAGGATCTTACTTTAGGAGCTACCTAAAATAATCAAAAGGATGAAATTTTAAATTTTTCACAAGCAAGGTGATAGAGGGAGAAACTAAAGAAACCGAAATGAAAAATGTTGTATCTACATGTTAAGATGACAAAAAAAAAATTTGCAAAAGTCTTCGGCATTGTTGTCAAAGAGGGAGATATTCTACTGATCAAACCCATATATATAAATTCTAATGGGGAGATTAACTGATCTTAGAGGGAGATAATATTTCTGATCAAAAGAAAACATAAAGTATGATGAGGGAGATAGTAATGTGCAAGAAAGAGGGAGAAATCCTAATATCTACCTAGTAAGAGGGAGATATAGTAGAAAGGAGATATAAGAAGAAACTCAAAGGGAGTTATAAAGAGTTTTGCAACCTATTCAAAATATATAAGTTGCTAATAGAGGGAGAGATCTCAATCGAAGGAATTATTTTCTTGGTATTGTCTTACTATTTTAACCTAGCCAGTTTGGTTGAACAAGGTGTTTACCATTTGGCTGATTTGATTGATTAGTTTGGTTTGTCATCAATGCCAAAGAGGGAGATTGTTGAGAATGGATTGAAGAAGCTAATCAAAGAGGGAGATTGTAAAGAAAGATTGTTGAAAACATACAAGTATGCTTCAATCATTGTTTTGTCACTAATGTCAAACCTATTATTTTCTAGTAAGAGAACTGCTTGTATGATTTAAGTACTATCACTTAGATGATTGATGAAGAGGATTTGATCAAAAGATGTAACAATATCACCTAGAGTAAGTAAGGGAATCAGTTAAGACATTGATGACATGACATATTGATAATCTACTTAAGGTTACAAAGGATAGTTACACTAAGAAAGTTTTGAAGAACAAGTTACACAAGGTTTGTCTACCAAGCTTGGCTGAGTGGATAGTAGGTGTTGAGAAAAGTTAGTGCAAATCAAGTAGAAAATTAGTTAAAGTTGAGGAAAATTTCATTCTAGTGTATATCAAAAAAAATAGTAGATGTTGAGTAAAGTTTAGTTGATGCTGAGCACCAGTAAAATTTAGTTCATGCCAAGTAATTTCATAGTGGATGTCGAGCATCAGAAGTAAGATAATGCCAAGCTACTATATTATTTAAAAGATAATGAGTTTGATGAATTTGAGATGATAAGTTTGTTTTATTGAAATTTGTGAACTAGGTGGAAGATAAGGGTGATGAGATGGTGGCACAAAATTCAAGGTAAACTAATTTTAGAAAAATTCAAAAAGGATTCTACAAAAATTTTCTAGAAGAGAGATGGAATATGGGATAGATTCATTATATCCTACCTAATTTGTCTTAACCTAAATTGGACAATGGAAAATGAGTGGCAAAATATCTTAATTTCCTATTTATAGGAATGGTTGGTCATGAACCAAAGAGAGTTGGATGCAAGAACCTAAGGAAGACAAGGAGTCAAGGGATCTACTTCATAAAGTGACCTAAGAGAAGAGACTACATTGGCATGCTAAGAAAGGAGGATTAAAGAGATGAATGCTTGAAGAGTGAACAAGCTATTAGAGCTGCAAAGTATGAAGGCCAAGTAGAATTGAGGAATGGATAGTGATTTCTAATCTACAAATGAATTTGTAAGTTGTATTAGATCAAGCCTTACTATTACTCTCTAACAATTGTATTAGTGTAGGGTAAATCCTTTGGATTAAGGTTGACCTAATAGTAATTTGTAAATCCTTTAACCAGGTGACATTCCAAGTGAATGGTCTAATGTCCTCTAACAAGGATCACTCCTAACATGGTGATTGAAATCTTTTAACAGGGCCACATTTAATAGTGTGTAGTGTAACCTTTAATAGGGTTAGCCTTTCACAGGGCATCACTTTAGAAGAGTGAAAAAGGAGTAGCATGTTACTAGTGGTTTTTCCCAAATTGGGTTTCCACATAAATCATTGTGTCAAATGAATTGATGAATCTATTATGTTTCATGTTTACATTTCTACAAGTTGATTTGATAGTAGCCTACAAGTTTTAAGTGATTGCATAATCTTAAGGATGCATGCTTAAGTATAAATGTTTTATGGGTTCTCTAAGTTGTGAAAAGTTTTAGTTATACATATAGACCTTGAATAACTAATTCACCCCCCAGTTACTCTAAAAGATATTCCAATAGACAAACATTGTCTGTACTTAATAAAAAATATGGATGCAGTACAAAACTGGCAAGTGGCACTTTCAGCAAGTATCTTGAAAATTTTATTAGTCTTCATGCTACTATCACTTTACTTTCCTTTCTCTTGTTTCCTTTGTCTCTAACTATATTCCTACATTTCCTACTCATTGTCAATAGATGATATAGCCTTTATATCAATAATGACTCTCAAGATGACAATATCAATATCCACATCTAGCCATGCAGCATCCCTAGTTGCATCCAAATTTTCAAGGTATAGTATCAATTATTGCTTTCAATTCTTTAGTAACCTTGCTCATGTTTGACTCAATTATAAAAAAAAATTCAATCATGTTATAGATAGTTGTTACATCTGTCTCATTATTGCTAGAGGCCACAAACTATGGATGTCTCAGAATATCCTCAAAAGAGGAAGACCACTCCTACCATTGGAATCTAGAATAGTGGGAATAAAAATTAGAATCCCCATGGAAATTGTCTTCATATTACCTTGTATTAATTGTATTTTTCTTGAGAAAACCCATACAATTCTTTCACCCTGTTAATCATCTTTCTTGCATTAATATTATTGCCTTGGGTAATTCATTCTTTTGGGGTAATAGGTGAACCAAGCTATCAAAGAATTTTGTATAAGTTCCCCATGTTGTGAATAAATTTAATAGAAGGGCTAATGCTTCTAAGCATTGGAATTTAGCTCCTTGTAGAGAAATGTAGTTGCTATGAACATTTTGTGATACAACTTGTAGGGCACCTATCCTGTGCACCATCACGCTCTTAATTTTATTGATCTCTATCTCCTTGGCACCATCCCATTCATCTATATCCATCTACTAACCCTCTCCTACATTTTTTGCATCAACTTTTGTTTGGGCTTCCTGGTCTCACCTTTGTGATGGGCCTTGCAACAGTTCTAAGGCTTCTTGTCTCTTCTTCTAAGGCAACCACCCTCTGTTCTAGGACGTAAGTCCTCTTTAGTTCTTCCTCATACTCCTTCCTAGCATTAATGGATATATTGTATGTTTGATATAGGTGTTTTTCCAGCATTTCCATTTTGCTCTTACCCATCAATGATTCTATGTTTTGCAGATTATGGATTTGATCATTGAATATAGTAGTGACATTCCAAACTATCATATTGCCTTGGGGGGAATCCTTTATCTCCATGAGGGTTGGGTTATTTCCCTCATGATCCCTACTCTATACAACCATTTTCTTACTATCAATGTTGAATCTAGACCCCTCAACTCACCATCAATATTGATCTCTTCAAAAGAGACTTACTTATCCTATCTTCTGATCTAGTCTAGCAGGAAAAATGAATTAATCTCCCATCCTAGAAAGAGAAGCATCCCACTTCTTGTTACAAGCTCTCTAGCTTCTTCTACTATGAGGACCTCATTTCTAGGATTATATTCCTACAACCTTTGTACTAAATCTATAGTCTTTTCAAGGGAATCTCTTGGTTGAAGTTGTATGGTGGGTGAATGCACAAAGTTGGGTCGCAATTCTATGGAAGTCAAATCCGTGAAATGAGACCTCTTAGAAACAGGTACCCAATTTTAACAAATGGGCACCCGTTTTTGGCTCAGGTGCCCAACCCTAAATTTAAAAAAAGGGCACCCATTATTTTTAAAAATTGGGTACCCATTTTTTATTTTCAAAAAATGGGTACCTGTTTCTCAAAAAGTAAAAAAATTGATTTTTTAAGAAACGAGCACTCATTTTTTAAAAATAAAAAATGGGTACCTATTTTTTTAAAATCGGGTACCCATTTTTTAAAAGTAAAAAATGGGTACCCATTTCTTAAAAATTCATTTTTTTTAAAGTTTTCAGCGAATTTTACATGTCGCTTTTAGCTTGTCAAAACGGGTACGTATTTTTTGAAATTCAAATAACAGGTGCCCATTTCTTACAACATGAGGCGAGATTTTTTTTTCCTGCCTCGAATTTTGGTTTAGGACAGGCTTGGTGAGACCAAGCCTATGCCTTGGCCTCTCAAGATTTGGCTAAGGCACTGAACTGACAAATTCATGCCTTGCCATAATTTTTAGAGGGTCTTCCTGATCAATTTTTTTTACGAAACAAAAACCCATTAGAGATCTCACTATCCTGATTTCAGAAATATAAATTTTATAGAGTTATGATTTTATTTATTATTTTTTTGTTATTTTTTAATCAAAGGTGGTACCTAAATGTAAAATAGCAACGTTTACTACAACTTTAATAAATTTTATATTTTATATTTTTTCTTAAATTAATTTATATGCCATAAATCTACATTCAATTATTTTGAAGTTAAAAAATAAAATAAAAAATTTGAAAAAAGTGAAATTTTGATCAAATTATGGTGTCCGTACATGAGAGGTTTTAAAATTTTCCTTTATAGCCAATTAAAAATTAATTTTTAAAAATATTCATTAAAAAATTCAAGAAAAATATTCTCATCAATCTTTGGTGTGTTAGGTAACTCCATTTAAAAGGATTCACAAAAAATCATTCATTTGTGTCAAATTATAGTGTCCGTACACGAGAGTGGTATGGTCCTGAAACAGGCATTTTGAAAAAGTGGTTTTTAAAGATCCATACCAAAAAAACAATCTATCATATGGGTATACAAATAAATTACATATTCAAAAAGAAGATTCCAAGCACTACAATTTTTATTTCTGAATTTTTTAATATATAATCTCTAAATGGCTCAAATTTTGGCATTAATTGACAAAATATTTCAAAAACAGGAAAAACACTTCCACTTTTTGGCCAAAAGTGAGACCCAACTTCTTGCACTGACCCTGGTAATCTCACTTTTCTTTACCTTGTATAAGAATGTCTTGAATTCATCTAACTTGATGAATTCATCATCCTTCATGAACTCTTGAGATTGAATGATTCAGTCATCTAGCATCTGAATCTACAATTTAGTTTTTATTGGGGATCTTCTCATTATCCCCTGCTTGCTTCAGCAAGAAATTGTGTCTTATGGTGTCAAAAAAATTGGATCCCTTAGGAAAAATTTGAGGTTTCTTTCCTCTGACCTTGTTAGGGATCTCAATCATTTTCTATTTATTCCTCCCTTGTACCCATGAGGAACTTTCTGGTTGATCATCATCAACCTGAATGATTATGACATCCTCCTATTGAGGGGATTGAGGCTTTGAACTATCTCTAGTTTTAGTAGGTGCTTGTACCATTATTTGATCAAAATTGTCAAGGCACCTATTATATATGTCCAGGTATGCTATCTCATGGTAGAAACCCTGAAATGATGGATCAATTTCCTTCATGGTTTCTTCAATTTTCATTATCTTACTCCATCTTTGGGTTCTATCCCTACAAAAATTTATTTCTAAATAGTTTATTATGCATTCCTCTTCCTAAGTTGGTTTGCTGTTAGGGAGGGTGTACTTTCTCATCTATTGAAAAGCATGCCTCACCAAACAACTTGGATCATTAGTCCTAGCAGAGACTAAGGGAAGCTTGAACTCTCCCATGCACTGATCTATCTCTTCTATAATATCTTTTCCTATTAAAAAATCACCTAACTTTGTATTCCTTGCTACAAAAGAGCCTTTCTTAACAATAGGACCTAAACATTCTTTATCCATCATCAACAGTTGCCAAAAGAATTGTAATCGAACTAACCTTTCAAGGATATATTTTGGTAATACATTAGGGGTTGTGGACACCCAAAAAACCTTATAATTGAAAAAATAATTCAAAGAGAAACAAACTACCTCAATCATGACTTAGTACTCTATCCCCATTTGGGCAAGCAAATGCTCTTATTAGCATCCTTACCCCTCTAGGTACTCTTTCAGTAATATCTACTAGCATGTTTGTAATAGGAAAAACAAAATCATTGTAAAAAGCAATAGCACTGGCATATGGAAAAAACCTTTGACCAAAAGTGAGTCCACATTTGTGCAAGAAAATTCTCTCCATTATCTTTAGTGACTTCAATGAAGTTTAGACTAATATGCCCTATGTTCTTGTACACAATGATGTGCACCATCAATGAGTAATGGAAGAATCTAAAGTTCCCAAGTTCTCCATTCTGAGCCACAACAATTTCATCATGCATCGTATTGATGATATAATCCACAAAATCAAACCCAACATTATGATTTGGATATTGAATATCCAAAGCAATTATATATATGTAGCCTAGGGAATTATTTGTGCCATCAATTCCTATCACCTTGTTTATGCCAAAAATGGTGTACCTAAAATATTTGCAAAAAAACTCAAGTGGCATCAAGTTTCAAACCTTCTTTGGCAGCTCACCCTTCTCTAGCTTTGAGTTGGGAATGTGCCTCTTTATGACTTTTCCAGTAAAGAAACTCTTAGTATTTTTGAAAGTTTTATTCATCTTCTCCTTTTTAATTTCCTTTTTCATAGGTCCTCCTAGTTCAAAGACCTCAATGAAAGTCTCCCTATCTAGTTTTCATAGGATACTCATATCCTTCCTATGAAAAGCTTTAGTTGTTGGATTCTAGGATTTGATCAATGCCTTTATCATATCAAAATCCACTATTACTTCCAGCATAATCAATTTTTCCATATTCCTAATCTATGGGTTGCAAATTAGTGACTTTGTAAACCTATTCTAATAGAAATACTAAAAAGGCTCATTTCCATTCATATCAAGTACAATGGCATTTCTGCGAAAAGGATATGCATCTCTAAAAACATGTGCATTCAAGGTTTGAACATGAGAAGACCCTAGAAGGAAATATACCCACTTCTTTGGATATAGGGTTGTCAACTTTGGTTTTTCTTATTTAGAATCTTGAGAAGACTCTTCCACATCAATTTGAGTTATTATCTTGCCTTCTTCTTGTGCAATGATTTTTAAATCAAATTCTTACAAAAAAATTGTATCAATATCAAACTTTTGAAAGCTTTATAAATCTCTGCAAATTCTAGAAATCTCCTAGTGCTCATAGTTTTATCTCTAGATTATTCAAAAGATTGTAACTCAAAATACCAATAAAACAACCTATAATAGAGAAAAAACACAACAGAGTGAGCATTTATGTCTATTTATGTCAACGTGCATGAAAAAATCTCAATTTTTGTAAAAATCATCCTTAATAGTCATATTTGCATTACAAACCATGCTCGCAACCCAACAACTCCCTTTGTTCACCATTCTATAGCCATTTTTTGCCTTAGCACTTAAACACCAATGACTGGATAACCATAGCTTCAAACCCTTTTTGTCACTTCGTAGTCTATCTAACATTTTTGGCCATTAACTACATGACTGAGTGCCTTAAATATTTGACATCTCTTTAGCCTTAATCATGTAGTCACTTTATTTCATTATCATTTACACTTACTATTTGTGAAGCTGCAAATACCCCTAGCAACCATGAAATTGTGGCTTCTCACTTTTAAGTTTTTATTCTTGTGACTATATGATCAAGATACTCTATATAGTTTAACCTTAAGACTTTTTTGGATCATAAATTGGCTTATCTGATAATAGTTTTTCTTCGCAACCATGCAAGCAAAGGATGTTTTATTCTCTTTTAACCTAGTCACCATTTCTCAATTTATCTTTACTGCTATTTCTTTAACATCGTGATTGCATGACCCTTTATATTCTTCTTTCAATTTGACTACATTGTATTGTCATAGTCTAATAATGTATTACAGTTATTCACTATGTGACCATGTGAACAAATGCCTTTTAGCTAGTTTTTCCATGTCATGGCTTGTTTCAATCACTTTCCTCTCATTAGTGTGACAATGTGATCACATGCATTTTCTTATAAGATGACCACATCATTAAGTCACTAACTTAATCACTCTTATCTTCTTTTACAATGCAACTAAGTGAAAAAATATTTCAAGAACTTTGCAGTACTGATCTCTAGGTCACAACTTATCATCTTTACTGCAAAACACAAATCAAGGCACTCTCACCTTAAATTTTTTAGACAGCTGGCAAAGTGAAAATGAGGGCTATCGCTCCTTAGGGATGGAAATGATTGGTTATTTGATACTATACTTCAGAATTCCTTCACTCACACTTTTTTCTTTAGTTCTATCCCCTATAGCAAAATTTGGAGACACAGATATTGTAGAATTTCATCTTTGTATTAATATTCTTTGAAACTAATACATTACTAATATAAACTCAAGAATAACTCAAGATATGGTAAAATTTTCATTCAAGATCCATTTGTATTCTTAAAATTACACAATGGTATTAATATTCCTTGAAACTAACACATTATTGATATAAACTCAAGAATAACTCAAGATATGATAGAATTGTCATTCAAGATCCATTTGTATTCTCAATGGTATCATCATTGGGAAGAATATGCACATGCTTGTTGTACTTAACATTAGGGCATTGGTGAACAGAAGTAACATCTCCTAAATGAACCCTCAGATTTAACCACATGACCTTGTTTAGTCTCATCTTATAGGGCAATACAAATCATATCCTTCCTTTTCTTTCCCTGCAATATGGTGAAAATAAGAGCTCAAAGGGAAAAAATTAAAAATTAAAAACCCTAAGCACATAATCCCAAACATAAATACCCTAACTTCACAAAGGGAAAAGAGACAATGAAAATACCTTAATAAGAATTGTATCACCGCAAAAGAATTATAAATTTTCCATGATTTTTGGGTACAGGCAAACCACTGAGTTATCATTGTTAATGGCTTCATCTACAATGAGCTAATTCATCACCTTCTTCCACTCTAAAACTACTTTGCTAACATCTCTTTTAGTTCCTTTCCTATTACCAACACAAACAATCCATTTTTTTAGCAATCCATGGAAATACCTAACCAAGTGAAGGTAGAAATTGAAAAGGATGCAGAGAATTGATCTTACGCTTCTGAGGATTCTCCCTTGTGAGCCATTGTAGTGCAATAGTTTTTTATTATTTTGAGTAGATGCAAATAGAGAAATAAATTTAAGAGGATGAAGCCCACTCATTGAATTATAGGGGAAACTAATTTTCCTAGAAACTAAGTTTACTTGTGGTGCCATCAAATTATGAGTCTTTTGGCTATTTTAAATTTAGAAGAATTGTCCGTTCAACTAAATGAAAAAAAACTACCTTGGCCAACAAGAAATAAAAAGAACAAGAATAAACTAATCTTAGATAGGGAGATAGAATAAACTGGTTATAATTCATATGCTTGTTACTTTGGGATTGAGTGAGAAAAGTTCATGCAATTTAATGTAGCATAGGTAGGTTGTATGTCAATTTATTTTTGTTTTTAATTCAAGGAATTAAGTAATTGCTTCCATTAATTGATAGGGTTTCAAAGAATTTGAGAGGGGTCTCATAAGAATGGGGTTTAGGGTTAAATACTAATAATTATAATATAGGTCAACTATTCATTGATGTGACTCTATACACTGACAAGTAGTTGAAGTTATAGGATTAAGAAACAATGGTGGCGATAAGATAGGAGAAAATACAAATGAGTCCTAGATAATCATTCTAGTGAATGAAAAAATCTAAACATTCTCCCATATTAAAAAATTTAGAGACACAACTATTGCAGAATTTCCTCCTTGTATTAATATTCTTTGAAACTAATACATTATTGATATAAACTTAGGAATAACTCAAGATATGATAGAATTGTCATTCAAGATCCATTTTTATTCTCAAAATTGCTAGTTCTATTGTAGCAACTTCTTGTTGATATGTTGCATCTAATGATTGGCCTTGAATACATTATGACCTAAATGTTAGAGAAGGGTGAAAATGTGGGAGAGTAGATCTACATTTTAAATTATCTCAATGGTTGTCATTCTCTCTCTATGATTTCCCATTTTCCAATGTAAAATTTATCTTCTTACACTCATTTAAGAGGTGGTTGAATACTTGCATTGCATTTGTGCATAATAGGCCATTTTTGGATGGGAAAAGAAATGGTAGGAATCTAAAATATTATGCTTATTTAATAATAATAAGAAAACAAATATAACCAAATTAAGATTGGATCTAATTGACTTATGTTTAGGATGAATAAAATATTATGCCTATTTAATAATAACAAGAAAACAAATATAACTAAATTAAGATTTGATTTAATTGTCTCATGTTTAGGCTGAATTAATTTCAACAAGTCAAAGAAAAAGAAAAGGTTTTATAATTTTAGTGGACAATAAATTTAGTGGAAGTAAGCTTTCATATTTTTGAAATGAGTATATATTGTATCTCTCATATAGAGCACTTGAATTATTTTACTTGATAGTTTGGGTGTATATATATAGATAGATGCAGTTATTAAAATATATTTTGATTTAAATTTTTTAGTTAAATTTATTAATTCATAGTTTATTACTTACATAAATATTTTTTTTTTCGTGATTGATGTGTCTAATATATATTGCATTTAATTTATATTTATAAAGGTGGAATATTTTCTTATAATGGCTTGCATGTGATGTGCCATGCTCTAATAATTGGATACTGATTACAACTAGTTTCTCTTCTTCCAAATCATTAGTTTGAGTAGCCACATCCACTATTGTAATTGGTTGTTCTTGTGTCACATCACCAATTTAAGTAGCCATGTCAAGTGCTACAGTTGTTTGCTCCCATTTTATTTTTTCTATTCAAATCGATACATCAATTATTTGTACCTCATCTTGCTCCACATTCATTTCTTCAACTTCTTCTGGTAAAAACTAATTTATTGAGGAATATTCTACCATCCACCTATTAAAAAGTGTGTCATCTAGACTATCCTTTATGTCTTTTCATTTTATTTTCAAGGTTAATCCTCTTTTGGACTTCCTTATTTTATGCATCTAGGATTTGTTCATATTTCTCCTATAGCTCTTGTATAAACATATTTTTTTCTAGAAGATGCTAAGGTAAGAGTGGGTTTTTCAACATTTAATTATGTTGCCTTTTCATTTGGAGTACCCTCTACTCTTTTGACAATCAAGTTCTCCATTCATTCAAAATCATTAGTTTGAGAATAACTAGCTCCAGATCCTCTAAGGTAGGATGGTCTTTATTGTACTTAGTACCACTAAGTGGCCTTTTCTTTTTCACCTTAGTGATCAACTTCTTTGTAATAATATTAAACACCATTGCATTTGCAATGTCCCAATTTGGAAGACGTAAAACTCTAGCTAATCTGATTTCTTCCCTCTTCAAGGGTCACACTACTAAATTCTTGCAACATTTCTTCCTTGATCTCATCTTGTATGACTGAATCTTCTTTGTCTAGCTTCTCATCTTTCCTTTCACGACATCATTCCTCAAAGTTTTCAATATTTATTCTCCATGAAAATTGGTAAAAGGCTCGTTAATTTATAAAACTTTCATTAAATAAGAATCCATGGCTAGCCCAGTCACTATGAAGGTTCATTATACTTCTCTCATTCAAGTGACCACATTATTGAGGCTTTACTAACTATTTTTCTTAGTCATGGGCTAAAAGACAATTGAGCACTTAACTGATGCGACTCGGTGACTAGGGAAGCTTTGTTGGGTCACACTATAAAATGTTATTGTCTTTTGATAAGCTTTAACTATACAATCAACTTGATCACCAAGTCGCACATTTAAAAACTTTGATCTCAAATCAAAACTCCTAACCCTTGGAGAGTTTATTTCATTGACAATTGATCATGTTAAAATCAATGATGGGTGTATTCCTATATTATAAAGTTGTGCAAGCTTTAAAAAATGTAGGGATGCAAGGTTGTGACACATGGACATGCAGGCCCCTTTTCCTTAGTTTTAAAGCAATGTATATCATGTAAGTTCCTAATCATTGATCAAATGATGATCAACAATCATCACTTCCCCAAATTTTAAAAATATGTGGAGTTTAACATAAGTGGGGAAGCAAGAAGTTTCTATGTGGACAAAGTGGGACAAAGTTTAGTATGTGGGCTGAAAAAAGGAAAATTGTCAAAGCAAGTGACATATTGGTATCTTCCTATTGGTTGAATTTTATTGACTAGAATAGTGGAGTGTCAGTTTTTTAGAACCATTGATCAAATGATGATCGACCACCATTGCTTACCCGCATTTTGAAAGTGCACATAGCTTAACCAAAGTGGGGAAGCAAGGTTGTGACATGCAGACTTGGTAGGGTTAGCTGTGCCATGAGTTGCCAGATGACACTAAGCTGGATAATATGCCATTTTTTTGTTCTAGTTTTCCAAAGGTACAATGAATAAGTAAAGGTGGATGTTGAGTTGGATCACTAAGCCCAATGTCTTTTAAGTGAACATAGTAATAGTTGGAATCACTTGGGATCATCGATATAATGATGATCAACAATTATCCTTACTTATATTTTGAAGATGATCAAAATTTAATTAAAATAGGGAAGCGATGCATTGACACATGTCCAACTTTTGAAAAACATAATGCAATTTTTTAAAGTTTTAAAAGGAATCATCTGATTTGGTGTAAATTGACGGTTCTTTTTAAAATTTTGTGGCGTAGGTTGAAATATGACTATTACAACATGAATTCTGATCAATGAAAGTTTGTGTGAAGCCAATTTCCATAAAATTCATGATTCCTCTCATTATTGAGTACCAAGCAACAAAGAATTTTCAGAGTGCAAAAATATTCAAAATCTCAAATTGCATTTCCTCAAAGCCATGAATTATTGCAGACAAAATTCTCAGTGGAGCAAACAAGTTTATCTGGGTGAGTACTAAAAATATTTGGTTAGTCAAGAATTTGTAGTTGTGATAAAGATAATATAGATAAATTGCCTCCATTAAGGGATTTTTCAAGAAAGGTAGATTACTAGTTGAGAGTTGTGCATGATGATTTTTTGGAACAATTACCACAATCAACTAATGATTCTTCCAAAGGAAAAGAAATAGTGCCTAAAAACCCTAGATTACTAGTCAGTTGGGGTTTCCATGACAAGGCCAATTGGTTAAGAGATGCCCAAAAATCTACTGCGGGTTCAGAGCTTCTCCACAAATGGTTCTCAGAGAGAAAACTTGATACTCCTCTAAACAATGTATGGGAGTTCAACATTAGTAAGCTAGTTGTCCTAGGTGTATTCTTCAATGATGATTTATTGCCCATGATAGCAAAGATATGATCCAGTGTCAAGGATGGTCAAGAATTGTAGTGGAGATAATGTCTTTAGGGTTTCACTAGAGCTAATTAGGGAAGTTTTTAGGTTAAACCTAATCATGTAGTACATGAGAAAATTGACATGGAGGATTTTCAAGAAAGATATGATGCACAGATGGTGTATCTAAGGAGAGGACCACTACAGTAACACTTTGTTAAAATAGGTCAATGACCATTGGTAACTATCAATACCCCAGAGCCAGTGTTAAGGAAATATTTCAATCCTAGGGCTCAAGCACTATATTGTTCTCTCTACAAAATATTTGGAATGGATGAACATGATCACATCCAAGGATACATTATTTTTATCATTTTTCAGACACTACAATATGGCATAAGCTCAATTTTTTATTTTGCTACATATTTAGTAGAAGAAATCCATGATTCATTAATAAGCATAAATAAGGCTAAAGGTGTAAAACCATTCTATTGGTACTCAATGTTGATGTACATATGTTTGTACAAGGGTGTTATTTTTTTTTCCAAAGAGATGAAGTTGGAGCTAGAGAAGGATGGAGAGAAATTACCAATCTAGCTATGGATTGCTGATATGACTTGGGAGGTCACTGATGCCAAATTCATCAAGTTTGAGAGGTATTTTTCCTCCAAGATATGAATTCTATTGATTGGAGATAACCCTAGAAAACCTTAGTCCTTACTAGAATTGATTAAACGAAAGGATCACACCAAAGGACTAAAGGTGAGCCATAATTGGGGAGAGATTATAAAATATTTAGTTTCTATTGTGTTCAAAGTGTATGGTTTCCTAGGGAAACCACATGTGTTACCATATCAAGTACCTTTGAAGGTGGGGATTGTAGAATTCTTATGGAAAGTAGGAGGGTTAGAAGAAAAGGAACTGTTAGGAAAATCTTAAGGTAGTTTCTTCCCTCAAATTACTATCCATAATTTTGTTTTTATCAAGAAGGGTTGGAGGCAATTAGAAATTTTTAAGATAAATACTAGATGGCCAAGTCCCATTCTCATTTTATAGATCCTAAAGGTTTCTTTTTTTTTTTAAGGAGATAATAAGAGCTAAATCACATGAACATATTGTTTATTTTCCTAAAGATATAACTTGAAATAAATTTTTACTACAAGAGCAAGAGGCTAGAAAAGAAAAATGGAAAGTGTACATTAGGGTGCTTGAATTTGATAATGCCTTTGAGCCAAAGTATAATTCCCTTGCTGATAAGAAATATTGGGGTGCCAAAATAGATATGCTTATGAACAAATTTTTTGGGTTTATGCAAACCTTAAATGAAAAGAAAGCAATTTTGACTCAAACTTATCCAAGCAAGGCCATTGAGGTAGAAAATAGGTTGGCTATTAGAGAATTCATAAAATTGGGCCAATACACATTGTAAAAGAGAGTTGGTTATGTTATGAAAAGAAATATTTAGCCTATGCCTCTTTATAAGAGACAACTATCAGAGAGTCCACCCACTACACCTATTGCAAAGAAGCAAAAGTTAGAACATGGTTCCTCTTCCAAGATTGAAGAGTATTCTCCTTCACATAACCCTATCCAAATATATGATGAAGACTCAAGGGAGCAATTGAAATAGATGGGAGATGAAAGGAATATTTTATAACTACAATAGAGATATAGGAAGAAGTGCCTAAAGAACCTCCAATGCCATCATAAGCTCTTACTATACGAGATTTTCAAGGTAGATAAATTGACTCTGTGATGGAATGGGTGTCTAATAATTTTTTGGATGATGAAAGGTTTGTAAATTTTAGAGCATTTACTCCATTTTTGTGGAGGAGCAATATTAACAATTTGGCGCAAGATGCAAGAAAATTAGAATAAAGAAATCTGATAAGCAGGACTCTAAAATTGAAGAAGAGGTCAAGGCTAGCCTCATAGAAGAGTTTGAGTAAGTAACCCCTGAGGGGGGAGGAAAATGCTAAAGGACTTAGGGATCATGATACTTCTTGAATGGGACATTGCTAATGCAATGATCTTTGATGCAATTAGAAAGGCAAAACACACCCAATTCAAAACTAAGGACGAAGTTTTATAAGCCCGTAAAGGGTTGAAATACAATGATGGCTATAAAAATTTGGTCATATGGTCTATTTAGAAGAGAGACAAGGTCATAATTAAAGAGGTCTCAAATTTTGAGCACATAGGCAGTCTCATGCTTTATAGGGTAGAAGAGGTAGATGGTGACAAAGTAACACAAATGACTAAAGGAATGACTGATTTTGGAGTTGTGGTTACTACTAAAGATAAGAATAAATTTTGATCAACCAACTGGAAAGCATGATTGCACAAATGGATAAATAGTTTGCCAAAACAAAGGTAGATACACAATCTAGTCAGCTCAAGATTGCTTATCCTCCTCCTCCATTACCACCTTTTAATACCATCCCAATTCTAGAGATTCCTAGTACTCCTCAAGAACCAAAAATGTATACAAAACAGGAGCTTGATGAGGAGAAGGAAAAAAATGCTCATTACATGTGGAATTGGGCATCAAGCATGAAGATAGAACTAGAGATACAATTTTGTATCTAGTGGACAGAGTTGGTTGGCCTTCATTTTATTTAGAATTTTCAAAATTAGTAGAGATGTGGAATGAGTTAATGAATAATGAGGCTTTTTTAAGGCCAATTTTGGACAAATGGATTAATAGGGATGATATCATCACAACCCCTTGTTTTCATGTGATTGATTTTTCTAATGAATGAGTTGAAAGAACTTTTGACTAGGCTACTAATCTCTTAGATTTTGATTGTAAGAGATATTTTTTCTAGAGAAAAATAAATAATTATTTCTTGAAATACCTTGGTAAAAATTTTGATCTCTTTCCACATGTACTTAAAGGTATAGTCTAGATAAGTGAAAAGGAGGAACGGGCTAAAGAATTGAATTAATTAATGAGCATCAAGCTTAATACAATTGTAATTACTAAAAATTATATTTGGTTTGCCAGAACTATAGAGGAAGAGGTATACATACAATTATTTTTTGATTCATTTAAACAAGTTTTTGAAGAAATAAGGAAAATTGGAGGAAATGTCTTGAGAAAGGAACAAGAAATATTGAGTTTCAATTGGCCTGATGATACACTCTTTGAAAAGTGGGTAATTGATTATGCTCCATCATTAACACAATTACTGAAAGGGGTAGTTGAAGTAGAAAAAGTGGACAAGTCTATTGATACTAAAAAGGTGCAGTTACATGAAGTATCAGTGCAAAAAGAGAGATTAGATGAAGAACAACCAATTGCAACCATGGACATGGTAGTTCAAACTGATGGTATGGTAGAAGATCAAAAAAATGTGATAAATATCTAGATCACTAAACTCGATACATCAAGTATAAGCCAAGTGCTTCTATAGTTTGAAGAGCAATAGATGCAACAAAGCCAATCACCAGATGCATCAGATCAACAAGTAGTTACTACAATAGAATTGATCCCACCATAAGAATATTAGTGATAAAGACATTCTATCATAAATTTCCAAGCGAGCACCAATTTTTTTTCTTTTTGTAATAGCGATAGATTTTGTCCATTGTCTTCCTTTTATTCTAAGGATATATGTCCTTTTACCTCTATGACCATAGCTTGTTGCATCTCACATTATATAAGTGAGTTCCCAAGGCTAGAGGAGGGTCTAAAGTCTGTATAATTTTTAGTGTTTAAGCTATTGTTTGCAATCAGTCCAATTTTCCTTGTGTTAATTATATGATGTATTCAATTTTGCAAGTCTAACAATATTTAATAACAAGTTTCTCATATCTGGAGTCATTATTAAGTTTATACCAATAATCTATTAGTTTCAAAAATATTAATACAAGGAGGGAGTTTTGAATATCCATGTCTCTAAATTTTGTCTCTATTTTCATATGCTTGTTACTTTGGGATTGAGTGAGAAAAATTCACGTAATTTAATGCATATTAGATAGGTTGTATGTCAATTTATTGTTGATTTTAATTCAAGGAATTAAGTAATTGCTTCCATAAATAGAGTTTCAAAGAATTTGAGAGGGATATCATAAGAATGAGGTTTAGGACCTTAAAAAATGATAATTTTAATTTCAAGGAAATTATATAGGTCAAGTATTTACAGGTGTGACTCTATACAACAAATGGATAAGGCACTAATCATAAGTTGTGATGCAAATCGATGCAATTGTTTGGTTACACAAAGTACATATAAATCAAATCAATTTTATTTTTCTATAATGAAGAATCAAACTATTAGTCTTCACTTATTTCTAATAACATTTCTTTGAATTATAGGTAGCTATTGTAATCAAGGAGTTATTACAAATCTAGGAAGAATTGTGACCAATATTTGCTATAGCGGATAGATCTGGAGAGAGAATGAATGAACTATGGGAAAAAATATTAGAAAATATCTAGTCATTATCATCCCTAAGGTGCACATTCCTTGACCCTATAGAGCCTAAACTATAGAGATTCCATGTGATTCTATGGAATTTGGTCTAGATCTAAAGAGAATTCAGTTGAATATAGGAAGTAGCTAACCCTTAGACTAAGTCTTGTCTTTTGCATATAGTCTTCATTTATTACCATACAAACTTGATAGGGATATGCAAAATCCTTATTCATTCCTTATATCCCTAAGTCATTTTCCTTCACATCAAATGGATATTTTGAAGTTGGGATGATATAATTACCTCTTTTCACTTTGTTGCCCTAATTCATTACTTAACTTTCATCAGAGGGATTGTGAAGGCACAACATGGTCATCTCAACAGTCAACACAACTTCACAACTCAAAAGGATAGCATCCAATTTCAAGTCAAAAAGTTGCAAGTAACCATACATCACATGGTCATAGGTCAAGTTCTACCTTAAGAATACCTCAGGGGGCCCACAATTTTTGTAACTGTCAGTTCTTGTTAGATCAATGGCTGGCATATTCACACTTTCTGAAGATGCACAAAGTTTAGCCAATGCAGTAATATGAGATTTTTACATGTGTCTTGGTGGGCCAAGTACATATGAGGTCCCCATAACATCATCACAAGGGTTAACAACAAGTTAGTAATTTAAAAAATTAAGTAGGAAAACCTAAAAAATTAAGCGGTAAAACTCCCACGCATTCTTAAAAATGTGAACAATGTAAACACATTCTTAAAAATGCAAACAATGTAAAAATTGTAAAAAACCAGGCCAACATCTTGAATAGGGATCACCTTTGAATGCACTTTGCATCCATATTTTCTTCCATGATGACCACTATACCTACTATCAAATCTCCTTGCAATTAGCAACCTCTGAACTCGCTTTTAATTCAATCTATACATATACATATACAAAAAAGAAAAATCATATAACTAGCTAAATTTTGTATCTAAATAATGTAGGGAGCCATGATCTAGGATTTTCTAGATTCACAAACAATGATCTTGCAAGCCTTGTAAAGAAAGTTGCAATGCTTAGTCATGTTGCTTATCTAGATCATGTTACTTCTTCGCTATCAAGAATTGCAGCAACGATCAACCTTAATCAGGCACTTTTTTGTAATTGTTTGTTAACGAAATTTCTATACTTTAATTCATATGTATACCAACTTTCTTTAATGCTCACCATTTTTTCTAACAACTATACTTGGGTCTAGGCATCTATGAATACAATACATCAATTTAAGTTGCAGAATCATCTACTAAGTATCAATACAAATGTATGAATACAATGCACTAAAAATTTATGAATATCAATTTTTCATTTTACATTCTCTCTTTTACACTAATTTAATCATTCTATAAATCACATTTTGGATTTTCCATTTATTTTAGGGGAAGCAGTAGCTAGGGATTTGAGGCTATGGATCTGCAGGTTCTTCCAGGAGCTCAAAAGATGTTAATCTTCAATTACTACTAAGCATATAATAAGTTTTGATATATATTTCTTTTATCTTTTAGACTACATATGTCTAAGCTTATGAGTGCACTACTTTATAGGTTAGGGAACTAATAGGTGGGAGCCAAAGGGAGGAGTGATTGAAAGTTATTATCTTTTTTCATTCTTTGTAAAAAAATCATTTGAAGAATACTTTTTTTTTGCATAACTTATTTTTTATGTATGGTTGTAGTACTGTTGAAGAGCCACCTTAAATTAACAATCATTGACAATATATTAATTTAAGATAGCTACATTTACTTCATTATTAGAAAAAAAAAATCATATTTAGTTTTTGAAGGAGTATCCCTTCGATAGATGTAGACTAGTTCATATTCAATTTTTGAAGGAGTACCCCTTCGATAGATGCAAACTGGTTTTGATTAGTATATTCCATCGAAAAGAGCTTCAGAGTTTAAGTTGTATGACACAAAAGCTAACTAGATTAGTCCATCTTGCACCATCACAAGTGATCAAGGTTAATGTAGGGTTACGATGATGATGATGCAGAATGCATTTTTCATACTGTCACAAAGAGTTAAGTGCAAACACTGGTCAAGGTTGTGTAGTTGTATAGTCATTGTTCACACCATCGCAAGGTTATTTTCTGAGTTAAGAATCTAATTCATGATGGTGCAATGTTACTTAGTCTATTTGTTATCATCATTTCACAATATTCAATGGAAAGAAATAACAAGTAGTCATGATGGAGCAATCAATGATTGAAAGTTATCTTTGCAACTTCTCAAATCTACACAGTTAATGAAGAAATGA
Organism: Cupressus sempervirens; assembly: GCA_028749045.1. Classification (NCBI taxonomy): domain Eukaryota; kingdom Viridiplantae; phylum Streptophyta; class Pinopsida; order Cupressales; family Cupressaceae; genus Cupressus; species Cupressus sempervirens. The sequence continues at coordinate 596,972,037 of CM053785.1, read as the reverse complement.
AGTCACAAAGCTATGATGGCATAAAATAGTTGGCTATAAGATAGTTATCTTTTCCTTTTCACTACTTCAAAAATATAGTAGTTGTGAAGCAACAATTTTCTTTTTTAAAAGTTGGTCAAAATTTCCACCAATGCATCGACCACCATTGGTGGAACTTTTGACCAATCTTGGTGACAATTTTGACCAAATATTTGTCAATATTTTGACCAATACATTGACCAACACTAGTGGAAATTTTTACCAAATATTTTTCTTCATTTTGACCAATGCATTAACCAAAATTGGTGGAACTTTCGAGCAATCTTGGTGGCAATTTCAATCACTAAGATGGAATGACAAAACAATTCAATATTAACCAAATAAATCATCAATATTTTGACCAATAAAAGATTGGGTTGAAATTTTGACAACAAAAATACTAATAAACCAATTGGTCAAAAATTAGACCAACATGGGTAAAAAATTTGACCAATTTTTGTCAAAAAATAAGTCAAATTTTACTAGTGTGAGCAACATTGCAAATTTTTACCTTCTTGAAAGACTCTTAGGGTGTCTCTTCTTCACCCCTCTATCACCTATATGACCTTAACTATCTTAGGGTCCCCTAATTTCTCTATCTAGCCCAACTACCAATAAATATTACACTATCAAGTCAAAACTTGACGCTTTCACACTTCATTCACTCTAGATAGCCCTTACAACAACATAAAGGATCCTAACCTCCATATCCTAAACCAAAGCTTGTAGAGGTATGTAGGTGTCATCAAACACTTCAACTCAACCAATTAGGCCTAAAAGGCTAGTAGCCCCAATTAGGTCTCCTATAGCAAGAAAATAGGGTTTTACTCCTATGCCTTCCAAAGGAACTCTACAATTTATTTTTGGTTTCTTGGTTCATTTTGTTACAAGCTAGAGTTGTTGTTGCAGCAAAAAATTGACCTGTCAATGCCTGATACAACCACTAGACTTATAGAACACAAGAGGCAGTTAAGCCATGTCACGAATTATGAAGGAGAACATTTGTGGTTAGTTAAAAAATCCCCCCCTCAACATTGTTCAAGGAGATTTGAACCTGTGACTAAGCTCTAATACCACTTGTTACAAGCTTGAGTTGTTGTTGCACAAAAAGATCAACCTTTTAATGTTCGATACAACCACTACACTCATAGAACATAGGAGGTGGTTAAGCCATGTCATGAAATCTCAAAGGGAAAAATTGGTAGTTCATTCAATATATTTTCCATCCCCTTAGATATTTTTGGGGTATTGGGGTCGTACCCTTCCATCCATTACCATAACCCAATTTAGGTGAAAATAGGGCTTTTTAGGTTGCACTAGCTACTTCAACAAACAAGATTATTTTGGGCTTGTTCTTGGATTGGTATGAACCAACATAAAAATTCAAGAAAAAATGAGAACCAAATGGTGCACAAGTGACAGTATGGATCTTTAACTCCTAACTACCTAATATCATTCAAAACAAAGAAATTGCTCACAAAATGCTTCAAGACATTGATAGCAAAAAAACAAATCCATACAATGGACATCCAACCCTTCTCATAGGTCTTATCATGATTTATATAGGATGGTTTGGTGGTTATTCACCCTTTAGGACTCCTCTCAATGCTTTGCAACTTTCTTACCAAAAGTTTCTCAATCAACTTTTACATTTTTTTGGAACTTTTCACCAATTTGGTCAAATGACCTTCCTATCTTCTCATACTTAACCACAAACCTTACCTATGGTATAGAAATCACCCTAACTCTTCCTAGACCCTATTGACCTCATGATGACATCATCATCATGCCTTGTGCCAATCAAAGGGTTTTACAACTTACTAGCCCCTAACTGCACCTAATGAAAGGCCCTGAGAACCTATGAACAAATTCTCCATTGCAATCCTACTATGTTCAACATGACCTTATATCCAACACATCTAAAATATCCTAAGGCTCACACTTACATAACAAAAACATGAAAACTTAGATTACCTAGGCAATCCTTAAGTGCTCCTACACCAGAGTAGTTTCTTTGTAAAAATGGCCTATTTTAAGCCTAAAAAGGGGTGCCATAGTGTGACAAAAAGGAAATAGTCCAAAACAACCCTATCCAAGCTTTTCATATGTTTTAGAGAAGCCAAATGGGTATCCAAATTTATAACTTAGTTTCCTGATGTTTTGATAAAGTTGGGAGAAAAATACAAGAGGACAACCATCTAAATCCATATAAGTTGAAGATAATTGAATATATTTTTAAGGATATTATCAAAACCACAAAAAAGAGTTCAAGAGCCAAATTTATAACAATAATGTACAATATTTACATCTCTTATCAGTCTTATATACAAAATTTGACATCTAAATATGGACATGTGACATCTCTTATCATATTTTTATACAAACTATGGCATATAAATATGCAAATGTTACATGTCTTCTCTTTTTTATATAAAAATTTTGGCATCTACATATGCACATCACTATGAAGTTGCAACATTTCACATAACATATATACAAAATTTTCAAAATTATTCTACCATATATAGAATAATTAAACTATATAACACACAATCAATCAAGGGAACCTTCTAGATCAGCTCTAACCCTTATTGTATCAAGTATTGACTTGTGATAAAATTCACATATTTTTCATAACTTTTGGTCAAGAGGCCTACCATGATATGGTATCAATTGAATATTTGTTACAAAAATATGGTTAGAGTAATAAAGAATATGTCTGTGTCTCAAAATCCTCAAATAACCACATGGTAGAATTCTTGATATGGTACCTACATTTAACTGTAAAGACAAATTGAAGTCAAAATTGATACATTATACATGACATATTTACTTAAAGAGATCCTCATGGGAGGGGACAAAAATACACTACCTTCTAAGCCATGTGTCTATCACAATGACAGATCCTATTGGGCACTCAATATCCTCACCATTAATGACTATAGCGATCAATTTCTTTTTGGGCTCAATACACTGACATAGAAAATAATATGTTCCTTCATCATTATTCTCATATACAATAACTTCATGTACATGACATGCATTATATATAAGAATAAGTTAATGCCAAAATTGAAAGTAATATATTTTAACCAAGTATTAAATTAATAACTTAGTACCTAGTTCAACTACATCAAATACATGCTCAAAATCTAATGATGCTTCAATCTAGTTGAGTTGTAGTGTTGAAGGAATTTGATATGAATAAATTGGATGCAAAGGTCTACAAGACCATTGGTCAACCCACTCTTTTGATTCATATTTATCTCATAAATGATGCATACAAGAAGAGAAAAAGCATGCAAGCTTTCTAGTATGAATAGCTAGTGACACTTGCATTTGAACTTCAAAATAAATGCATCTCACTTGATCTTGTAAGTGTACAATAATTTTTAAAATTTTCAATGTTAGGTTCATGTATCAACCAAAACTATCTAGAAATCATAGAATTACCTATATTACCTAGTTCCATCATAGAATTGCACCATTGGATAATTGTTTTAACATTTTCTAGTATTGTGCCACCTTCATACTTTAATTCCTCTCTATTAAGGTCTATTTTTACACATGCTCCAACACCATCATGCTCTCCCTTTCCATGCCTCACCTTAGTGAAATTTCAAAAAAATTGCACTCCACTTACCACATGCATCCTACTCAACCAATAAAACATCCTTACATTCTTGAATTGTGCGATGCAATGGTCTAACCATATAATGTGTTGATTGTATCTTACATCTCTTTCCTTAAATTGTCATAGAAAACTCTAAAACATCCTTACACAAAATTTGATGAATGAGTTTGATCATTGTTGATATAGAAGTGATACTCTCTTAATACTTTATTGCCATCCTATGTGCTATCATGTGCATGAATAAATGTTGTGTACAAAAATTGATACTTGTAAGGAGTTGTAATACATTGGTTACAATTCATTTTGAGGTTTTAGTGTATAGTTTTTAGAGAAGTCAACAACTAACACAATCATACCCAAGGGAAAAGTGTCCTTACACAACTTGAATTGCTCATCTAACCATCTAGCTCTATGTGTATGACCTATGTAGTCATAAACTATTTTCTCTTGAAAGAATTTCATAAAATTAACAACACATATCACTTTTCACTAATTCCCAACTCTTTAATTATTTCCCATCTTTAACACCTATATAACTAACTTATACTTTTCAAGAGAAATTAGCCTAGATATAGGCATCTATGTAACTTTTGCAAACCACCACATTGAGGAAAAAACACTTTCAAACACATGGTCTTATAATAAATGCACCCATCATTTTATTTACATAGTACACTTGCAATACATTCTCTCACTGACTTAGCAGGTAATTATAGACCACATTCCTACAATATTTTGTTAGTATGCAAAGTACAACATATATAATGATAAACATCATAATGCATAGAAAACTCAACATGAACCTTACAACAACATGTAGTGTGTGTATGATTTATCTTAACATAGAATGATTTTTTTCATCTCAAAAAAACTTTGTCTAATTTTAATTTGAGGAAATCTTTGAAGAAACATTTCATAAAATTGTGTTTGATTCATATTCAAAAAATGTTTTGTATGTGGCTCACAGTTTGTTTTTCCAATTCATACTTTGGGAAGCCCTTGTGTTGTCATGCCAAAATATTTCTATTAATGCTCATAGTTCATCAATAATAACTTTATCCTTAAGTGGGATTTTACCTTGGAATGACCAAAAACAAGCTCTTAGATATTAAAATACCTGGTATACATTTATACAAACAACCCAAACATAATCAACATGATGAAAGCTAAGCTCTTAGTTGTTAGTCTCACAAAATGCATACTTACCTCATACCCAATATGCATCTATATATAGACAACTCAAAGATAGTCAATTTAACGACATGGAGAAACTCAATTGTAAGTCTCACAAGATGCATATTCTCATGATTTAAGTACAACACTTACTCAAAATGTATAACATATAATTTAGCCAACTAAAGCTACAACACATCAACACTCCCTCTTAGTTAGGGAGGATAAACACAAGACAAATATTACACAATTAGCAATACTAGGCATGGAAAATTTTAAGGATATCTTTGATAAGAAGATATCCACCATTTAGATATCACATTTGATATCAAGAATATTACTCTTCAAAATATATGTTATTCACCAAATACTCTAAGTAATGGTCTCCTAGAAAATCAACACTTGATACTCACTATGTACTGAATAAGGTAATGCTCTACAAAATATCAACATATAAGTAAGGTATGTGCACACACATTTTCATTATGTGTGCCATATAAAAATTCACCATACATGGTAGAACCTATCATGAACAACATAGATATTGTAAGATATTCATAATAGAAAAGTAAAGCTATTGTAAGATTGTCACCTTTCAATAACTTCTACAAACACAAGTGACATCATTTGAAAGTCATCACTTCCTCATGATATACATAGGGGGTAGGTCCATACACACATGAAGTCACCATAAATACTATCATGGGGTGTTGCCATGAAGTCCACCATGGATCATACCATTGAATAAGGTTTTATCCTCAAGCTTATCTCTCATAGAGAAGAATGTACTACAAGGGATTTCACTTAGAACATATTCTTCATGAAGAAATACTAACCTTTTGACCTTCTTACCAAGCTTATTTCCAATAAGGTGTCGTGACTCCCTCTAAATCTGAAACCATCTAAGCATAATTTACTCAATTTGAACCAATATGATCGAGATTCTTCAAAAGATCAACTAAAGCATATCCTATATCCACTCCTTCATATGGATGTGGTAAACTTCTTCTGAACATCAATCTTTTGAGTTGATCATCCAGGGTTGCCTTTGAAGAAGTGTCAGACTCCCTCTAAGTCTGATATCAATCTCCCTTTTTCTGTAACAACATTCTCTGAAGAAAAATTCAAGGCAAATGCTCATATAGAAATATGAACTCTAAGATTGTTATCATTAACTTGTATGTTAGTAATTTAACTCATTGCATATTACTAACAATAACATGATTATAACATATTTCTTTATTTATTATTTTCAATAACAGAAATAAAACAAGAGATGCAATGTGTCAAAGTTCTTGCCAATAATTAGAAAAGAAGAAAAATAGACATTTATAGATAGAAAAGAAGGATATGAATAGAGAGATAAAAGAGAGAATAATATGTTATTATAAGGACAAGTAAAGATAGAATAATAAAGAGAGTTAAAGAAAATTATTAAATTATTAATAATTATATTATTTTAAGAAATATATAAATAACAATAAAAAAATTATATTATATGAATGAACTATTCATTTTTAACAATTCAATTATAAGTTGAAATAGTCAATTTTTAAAAATAAAAATGTTGACTATTAATTCAAATTACCAAATATCTAGTAAGTTTGAGGGATAGTTTAGTTTTACATTTTGTAAAATGGTATTAAAAAAATTAGAGCAAAATTGTAAAATAGTAGCTAATAAAACATAGTGTAAACTTAAAGAAATAACATTTTAAAATTGTCAAAAATAAATATCAATGTAAAAGTAATAATAAATATATTCAAAATATGAAACAAAAAATATTTAACTCTATATTTGAATTTGGTGAAAAAAATAAATTGTGATAATTAATATTGATTAGACATTCAATTTTGTTGTTGTGTGAAGTGGAAGATAAGTGTTGCCTTCATATGTGTGACGAAATTCGTGCCTGCATAACGGTTGCCGAAGAAATGCTTTCGCTGTGACCCTTTTTTAAATTATTTTCGCAGCAACACACAAGAGGTAAATTGTGGGTGTGTTTGACAGAAGAATGCTTTCGTTACTACGAATGTCATATCCAATAAATTTTAACACGTGGTTAGACCCACCATCCATTTCTACGACATCTGGATAATATACGCAGCGAGAGTGATTGACATGGCTAAAATAACACATCTGTTTATAAATCCATTTCCAATGGAATTCTGATATTTTCTTTGTTTGAGACCCAGACAAGCTTGATTTCTCTTCCACCAAATGAAAGCTTTCCCTACACAGACATCTCTTCTAACAACGTAATCTTTTCTCTCTCTAATCTCTTTGACTGCGCCTTCAAATCCTTCGAAGAAGTCAATAACACAAACACTCTGTAGAGTTAATAATGCTTTAACACTTTCATTTTTATCCAGGGATTCTATGAGGACATGGTTGGATGACATCTAACCCTTAAGATTCAGGTGGCGAAGGTGGAATTAAAGATAGGGGCATCAATTTATAGAGGTAAAAACTAGAATTTCAAATGTTCTTTCTTATCTAAAAGAAAATTCTTATTGTAGTTAGTGATTATTAATTTCTTCTTGTAAATGATTATTAACTAATATCGAAAAGTAACACAACTGTAACTTGACTTATAAAATATAGAAATAAATTCACAACATGAAGAACACAATGTTTTTACACAAATCATCTCTTCAAAAATCGCTAAGGGAAAACTAGTTTTACAGATAAGGAAATTATATTAACTTCAGCGAATCAAGAGATACAAAATTCTTTACCTCTCAATGGCAAAACTCAGACAACCTCATAATTTTTTTTACTGATATTCTTCCGTTGTTATTGCCAACACTATCACTGCACCCTTACTAACACTGCAAGACAATTTGCTATCACTGTAAACTCATTTGCTAACACTGCAGATGCTTCTACTTGCTTGTTCAAGCTTCTCCAAGCTTCTTGTTCTCCAAATGCCCTCCTTGACCCCCTTTTATACTACTCTTGTTAGAAAACCAACAAATGAAATTGATTCCCAATCAATGGTCAAGAGTAAAACAACTTAACAACTCTAACTAAGTTGGTTTCTAGTTGCTTCCAAAAGTGGTCAATTAATTAACAAATATTTGTCTCTAATCTGACTAATTAGTTAGCAAAATAATTACTTGCTAAATAATAGCATATGGATGAACAACTATGCAAAACTAACTAAACTAACATTCTCTCTTAGCGAAGAAGTTGTTCTACATGACACCTAACTTATCTCTAAAGAAGATGAATTTTGCCTTTCCCAATGCCTTAGTCAGAATGTCTACTACTTGCTCCTCTATAGTTATGTACTATAGTTGAACAACTCCTCGTACACAATCTCTAATGAAGTGATAAATGATGTCTATATGTTTAGACCTATCAAGAAATATTGGGTTCTTAGACAACTTGATGCAACTCTGATTATCGCAATGTATCATAGTAGTCTCAACCTTTTGACCAAATAAGACTACTAACAACTTTCAAAGCCATATGGATTCACATGTTTCTATGCTAGCTGCTATGTATTCTGCTTCTACTGAACCAAGATACAACTCCTGATCTCAAACTGAAACAACACCATGAAGTGTTCCTTTTGTCTATTGTACTTCCTGTCCAATCTGTGTCAATATAACCTATCAATATGATACCTTCACCTCGAACATATCTGATCTCATACTCAATTATACCACACAAGTAACACAATACATGTTGGGTCATTATCTAATGCATTATCTTTGGTTCAAACGTGAACTAACTAAGTGAGTTCATTGTGAATGCAATATCTGGCTTGATGTTGACCAAGTACATAAATGAACCAATCAACTGCCTATATAAAGTGGGATCTACATCCTTTTCCTTAGATGTATCTACCCTCCTCCAATTCATGATCATGGGTGTAGACATGGCTTTGTAGTCCACCATCCCAAATCTCTTCAAGATTTTAAGACAATATTTTCCTTGACCAAGGAGAATCTCTCCATCTATCTACCACACTTCCATGCCTAGAAAGTAGTGCATAAGTCCCAAATCTTTCATCTTGAACTCTTTTGCAAGGTCCCTTTTGCAATTCTCTATGAGCCCTAATGTATTTGTAAGATACAAGTCATCCACATAAAGAACAAGAATGAGAACTTCACCCCCAACCACCAAGTAGTAGAGGTTAGCATCCACTTCACTCTTCACAAAGCCCATTTCCTACAAGTATGTATCAATGTGCTCATACCACGCTCTAGGAGCCTACCTAATTTTGTACAAGGCTTTCTTCAAGCTGCACATGTGGATCTCTTTGTTGTGTGCTACAACGCCTTCTGGTTTCTCTATGTATACTTCCTCCTTCAATTCATCATTCAAGAATGTTGTCTTGGCATCCATTTGATGGATCTGCCATCCCATTTGTGTTACAAATGAGATCACAACTCATATAGAAGTATACTTGGCCACTAGAGAAAATGTCTCCTCATAGTCTATTCCCTCCTTCTGAGAGAACCTCTTGGCCACAAACCTTACCTTGTATTTCTTGATGCTACCATCAGCACCATGCTTTATCTTATAACTCTAGCGTTATCCAACAACTGCCCTATCTGTTGGTCTGGGCACTACCTCCCACACATCATTATGCATAATTGAGATATACTCCTCAACCATAGCATCCAGCCATACCTAATGCTCTACAACCTTGTAATAGTTGGAAGGTTCACTATCTACCAATTGACTAACTAATGCCACACAGTCATTGAACTTTACTGGTTGTCTCTGCTCTCTAGTACTCCTTCTAGGAGCTCCCACAAACTCCTGAGTATCCCTCTGTGTATCTTGAACCTCATGGCTCCTACTACCAACTGTAGAGGATGAAATATCAACCTCTAATTCTTCTAGATGCATTTCCTATTACACTTTGTTGCTCCATGCTCTATGAAACTTCACCACCTGAGCCCACACGTGTAGTAGTAATTGTACTTGTGCTTTGCTACCCTTGACTAGGCCTTGGAGCTTCTGCTAGCTGCTCACTCTGATCATCTACTAGAAAATCTCTAGACCTTGGAACCAAGTGAAAACCTCATCCTTGGTCTTCAAGAATTATATCCAGGTCTTTCTAGAGAAATCATCAATAAAAGTAACATAGCACTCATATCCTCTAAGAGATTTTATCGACATCGATCCACATACATTTGAATGTATTAGACCAAGAATACCTTCAGATCTAGTGTCACTCCTTGGAAAATATGTTTTCACAAACTTCCCCAACATGCATCCCTTACATACATCATCATTCTCTGTGCTCACTTCTGGAACACATGTCATCGTCTTACAAAGCAATTTGAGTGCTCCATGATGAATATGGCCCATCCTCCTATGCCATAGCTCTCCAAGATCTCTAGGATTACTATTGCTCATGAGTTCCTTAGGAGTGTCAAACTATAACCTATAAAGGCAACCACTCCTAACTCCAATAGTTATGGGTGATTTCCAATCCTTGTGCTTAGTCAACACATGTCTCCCTCTAAATAGTACATTATACCCCTATTCTAAAGAAAAAATATAGAAATCAAATTCATACCTAATCCTGACACATGCAATACATCATGAACTAGAATTATCTTTCCATTATCCCTCTAAAACCGAACAGTCCCTTTCCCAACTGGGTTGAGTTTGGACAAGTTTCTCATTGAAATCTGGATATTGGTGTCCTCTTTATAATTAGAGAAGTATTCTCTAACTCCTGTCATATGAAATGATGCCCCACTATCTATATACCAGATAGTCTATGAGGTTGAGCCCACCATACAAGCTATAACTACAAATTCATCTTCCATTCTATTGGAGAGTTCTTCTACACTTGTTGAAGCTACCACCTACTTCTTTGCCTTTGTCCTTTCTAAGAAATCACTGACATAGTGACCATACTCCTAACAACCAAAGCACTTGACCTTAGAAAGGTCCTTCTTCTTCTTCTCAATTTGTGAATTCGATCCTTTGCTAGACCCCTTCTTTGATTTCCCTCTCCCTGCTAGGGAGACATTTTCTTGTTCCACCTCACTTGGTTGACTCTTGTTGGCCCCATTGAGAAAACTTAGTCTAAACTCCTCCTGAATGACATCAGTCCATAATCAATCCCAACTTGGTAAGGTATATTGTCCACTGACAACTTGAAAAAATACACCCCGTTGCTTAGTAAACTCATTTAGGGTTATTCTCACTCGCTCATCATCACTAGGGTTATCTCCAACAACTACTAACTCATCCTTGACAAGTCTAAGCTTGGTGAGGTAACTTGTGACATCTTCTCCCTATTTCATCTAAGTATTCTTCAACTTCTCTCTAAGAATCATCTTCCTATTGGTGGTAGCATTTTGGTACAGATTCAGAATGGCGTCTCACATCTTCTTTGTTGTATCTAGCTTTGAGATATGCAGAACAATATGATCCTTGACACCATCAAGGATTATCCTCCTCACCTTGACATCTTCCTTCTTGTATGTTGTAAGCTGTTGTAGTGCCTGCCCCTAGTTCACATTTCTGTTATCATTGTCAAATTCTTTTAAGCTGATTATATGTATTGATTAGTTTTAGAGATACTGGATTTACAATATTATGATATTATTTCATGTTTTGGATTACATATATACTTGTTGATTTCATTTCATTCATGTGTTATTAACGATATCTTAATGATCCTAGTTAGTAAATGTAGTTTCTTTTATAAAAATGTTAACATGATGTCTTTAATGATGATTATGTTGTATTGATAGAGATGCATTATTATATGTACGCATTTGATGTTAGACTTGTGATTTTTACAATACTTACCCCATACTTGCATGTGTATGGTGTGCGTGTTTATTTTATCTTTCTGTCTGACGTGTTTGATGTGGTTAAGGGAGGGAGTCGTAGTCACCTGCTAGTCGGGATCTACACGATGAACCACTCCCCACCATTGTCTGTTTAGTTTAGATATAATTATATACATGTACATGCTCATCTTTTATGCAAGATGCAGGTACTGGGCATCGACTTCCCTGAATTGCCAGGATGAGCGTGCCCTATTACATATACTCAAATGGTGAGAATGGGAAGATAATGATCAGGTCCAATCCTAGCCATAGCCTATAATACTTATCTTGTAAGGAGGACTCGTAACAGACTGTCTACCCTTTTTAAACCCGTGAGTATTTTGTGCGTATGTTATTTTGTGAGTCTTTGATGAATTTCTATTAATTAAGTGAAATTAATAGATTAAATTAATAATTTAATTTAATGGAAAATTATTATGATATTTTGAATATTTAATTATATTTAATTAATTGAGAAATTAATTAAATATAAAGAATTAAATTGAAGATAAAAGTTTTAAGATTAAATTTAGAACGTGATAATATTTATTTAATTTAATAATAATATATTTAGAGTTCATTTTTAAATAAATGCTAAATATTATTGTTATTTAAGTTAATAAATATTTATCAAATTAAACGTTCAAAAATATATTAAAAGGAGAAAGATATTAAATTATGAAAAAGATTTAAGTTCGCATGAATGAGTTTAAAATATAAGAGATTAATTAAAAGATAAAAAAACATGTGAACGGATAGTTAAATTAAGTAATTTAATTATTCACTTAACGTGCATGAAAGGAATAATAAAAGAACATTTTAATTTAAAAAGAAAATTAATTGTGCATGAATGAATTAAATAAATAAAATAATTATTATTTTAGAGTTGTGGTGATAGAAACCCTAAGGGGTAATTAGATTCTATATTAGAGGGTTTTGGGGTCATTATTAGGGAGAGTTTTTCAGACACAGGTTTTTCAAGGCACACACAAGTTGATGGAGAGCAACTCGAAGGTTTTGGAAAGAAGAGAATTTTACGTGGCTTGAAAGGTTTTGCTTGCGGTAGGAATTTGCATCTAGTTGTTAGAGGTTAGCATCGATACAGGTAGGGTCTTGTGTTTTGATCAGTAATTGAGTTATGCAACTTTCGTTCTTGTCTTCTTTGTGCTTGTGGATAGTAGAATCATAAATTCTCTATGATAAAACTTTGAACATTTAATGTTGTAAATTTACTGGGTGTGTGTCTATATCTTTTGTGTACGTAGGGATTAGAAAAGCAATAAGAAAACTCTAGTTTCGTAGATTGAAGAAATTAGAATTTGATTTGAATAGGGTTTAAAAAAAAAAAAAAAAAATTTAAAAAGACTTTAGATTGAAATTCAAATGGTGAGAATTATTTTCTCCAGGAGACTGTATTTCTTTATATTTAAAATAATAATAATAATAATAGTAATAAATTATTTATTTAAGATAATATTATAGAAATTTTTAAAGGAAGTAAAACTGAATTTATATATATATATTTAATTGGTAATGTATTTTAAAAAGTTTATTTAAAATAAAATAAAACTAAATTTCATATTATAGAAAATAAATTTTAAAAGTTTTATTTTGATAAAACTTAAAATAAAATAAAAATATATAATAAATGGGGTGGGGTTATACCCCCCCCCCTCGTACCTGCTGCCGGCAGAGTCTGTCGCGGCAGCCGGTACCGATGCTGCCGCAGGCAGCAGTACAACTGCTGCTGTGCGCAGCAGGGTACCTGCTATCGCAGGTACCAGGTCGGCAGGCCTTTAAACACGCTGAAACATGTAGCTATTTATTTATTTTTTTTTTTTATTTAATTAAATTTTAATACGTTTTAAAATGTATTTAAATTACATTGTAATAAATTTACTTTATAATTTAATAACATTTTTGTATTATTAAATTTTATAATTACTTATTAATTTTTTTTAACTATTAATTTATATAAATGTTTTGTAATTAAATAAAATTAAATAACTTTATTAATTATTAATTAATCTAATTAAACTTGATTTAATTAGGATCTATTAACGATAAGAATTAGTTAATGAGGTTATTAATTTATCATATTTAATAATATTGATTTTATTAAAATTATGGTTATTTTATTTAAAATCAATGAACTGTTATTTTTTTTTAATAAACTAAATGGAATAAAACGATTATTCTAGATTATTCTACTAGGAAATGACTTTTATTATGATGGTAATTTTACCTATTTAAGTCGAATAATGAATGGGTTAATGGGTAGAATAAACCGAGAATCTCCTACACTTGAACGTTCATTGTAATGCAAATTGAAAACATTACTTTTGACCTTTTTTTATGTCTTTTCAAATCAAACCCAACTATGAAATTGTACTGTTTTCTATGTATTGTCTTTACTTGTGGATTTTGGAGTTGACCTAGTTTGACCAATTTAGGATGTACACCAGAGGCTTTGTCAAATTTCTGTTTTACCATTTATGTGATTGGATGTCATGATGTGTTTTGACTATCATATTTGAGATTATATTTATGAGTTTTATTTGTGGAGCTTTTATGTGTACTCGAATGGGAGAACCTTCTTGTTAATAGGTTGCCTGTTAAGGAACCGAGCTTGATCTTTATGGGTGTTGTGGTATGGGACACAACTGTGTTTTTATGTGCTTAGGAGAGGTTTTCTAGGTACGTGACTTGGGAGTGGCTTGCATAGGGGTCCGGGACCCAAAGTGTTCAGAACCAGGGTAATCTAATGCAAGTTATGTTATAAGTGATAATCTAGTAAGTAAAATTTATGGGGGGTAAACACACTAAAAAGATAAGTTAGAGATATTTGATCTACCCATGCCTTTAGTGCTTGTATAGACTAAGGATGGGAATGAGATGAGTGCCTCGTCTTCTTGAGGGGGCTTTCTAGTTTCCATATGTGTGATGTTGAGGGTTCGGGGTTCATAGTAACCAGTCTAGGGTAACTCAACGCTTGAGGGTCCAGGGTCTCTTAAGAGATCAGTCCAGGGTAACTCAAGCAGCCATGTGATGACACTCCCTAGTATGTAGTTCGAGTCTCCTCTATAGATTTTGTGTATCTCTGGTGGTGTACTTATTGATTGTGTTTATTGTGGTTACTTACTTTCATTGATGATGATTGGTGATTCGTGATGTTGTACTTTTGACATGTGGTTATTGACTTGAGGAGGATTATCTTTCGTTGACTTTATCTTATGATCTTGGTATTTGGTTTATACTTGGTTCGTGTATGATGTTTGGTTATGTGGTGTCAGTATTGGATTGAGTGTTCTTACTTTTGGATTATTTTATCTTCTTGAGTAGCATGTGTTACCTTTGAGGTAGTTTTGGCTATTAGGGGTACCTTGCCTAGGAATGTTTTATGTTTGATTAGCCATATGTGGATCGTTCATTATCTTCCCTGCACGGTGGGAGTGGAAGCCTGACTAGGTAACCACGTGGTCGGGAGGTAGTGCCTTCTTACCATTTGGGTCCCCCTTCACATTGCTAGCTGTTGGATGTTCGTTGCAGAAGATGTACCTTTATCATTCTTATTTCTTATCTTAGAGATTTCTTTTCAGATGATGTATGTATGTTATCATGTATTTTGATGTATTATATCTATTCTCACATACCCTGCGACATGTGCAGTGGATGTTATTTAGTGGATGTACTTTCATTGTATTAGATATACTTATGCTTTGCTTATGAGATTATGTATCTGTTATTCCTTTATGATCTTGAGACATTGTACTTGGAACTTAAACTAATTAATTTAAAATCATTAAATGTGACTCAATGTAAAGGAACTCTTGAGGAATTGAAACTGTATCTATATTTGCATATGTGTATTTGATGTGTATGTTCATATTGCTTCCGCATTAATGTTATCTTGATGTTGTTTAAAATTTTTTTTAAAAATAGTTCAGTAAACATTGTAACATGTTAGGTTTATTTCTCTTGGGTTCCCGAGCGGGGTGTTACAGCTGTGTAGCATCTATAGGTACATCTATACTAGTGGTAGCATAATCTTTGATACCATTCTCTTCCAATGATAAAGAAAGTTGGGCCTTCTAGACACCAAAGTTCGAGGCACCATCCAATCTGTCTTGATCTCTCAAACTAGTTGAAGCCATCTAAAGGGATTAAAGCAATATAAATCTAAAGAGATCAATCTAGGTTTTATAAGCTCTTAATTTATTTCCTATGAAAAAATACTTCTACCCTCAACTAGGCTCTAACACCATATGAAAATTCCTATTGCAGTCACTGATTATTAATCTCTTATCGTAAACGATTATTAAACTGCCAAAAATAAATTTCTAGCTAATATCAAAAACCAACTCAATTGCAACTTCACTTATAAAATATACAAAGAAATTCACAACAGAAAGAACAAATTTTTTTGGATAAATTGTCCCTGGAAAAACCCCTAAGAGAAAACCAGTTTTGTAGATGAGGAAATTATAATAACTTCAAAAAATCAAGAGATACAAAATTTCTTGCTCCTCACTAGCAGAACTCAAACAACCTCCTAATTTCTCCTACTGCTATTCCTCCATTGTTATCCCCAACACTATCACTACGCCCTTGTTAACACTGCAAGACAAATTTCTATCACTGCAAATGCTTCTACTTGCTTGCTCAAGCTTCTTGTTCTCCAAATGCCCCCTGACCCCCTTTTATACTAGTCCTGCTAAAAAACCAATAGCTGATCTATTGATTCTCAATCGATGCTCGAGATCAAAATAACTTAACAACCCTAACCAAGTTCGTTTCTAGTTGGTTCCAAAAGTGGCCAATTAATTAACAAATATTTTTCTATAATCTAACCAATTAGTTAGCAAAACAATTACTTGCTAAATAATAGCATATGGACAAACAACTATCAAAAGCTAACTAAACTAACAAAATAACATCAACACACACAAAAAAAATTAAGCTTAAAAAAAGTAAGTCAAATTTGACTATTTAAGACATTTTAGTCTTGTGATAAGTAGAAGATATTAACACTTTTAGTCTTGGAATGAAGCTTGAGTGTGTGATGTTTAAACTAATCATGGTTAGGTGTGTCCTCACATGGCACACCTAAAGAAAAGTTAACCTCTCTATAGCTGGTGACGCAAACAATGGTTTTTATATTCTTTATAAAATTCATTGCTTCTAAAAATAAGTGAGCAAGAGTAGTCAAATTGAAATGTGAGTGGCATTCTTCCAATAGATAATGTGTCACTTATTGGAAGCCTCCTGCCTATTTGAAGTTTTTATTTCTTAACAAACTACCATAATCTAGAGATACTATTGGTAAAAAATCTATTAAATGAAGTTTTGTATAACAAAATTTTGATGTTAGGAGATGATGTGGGGCTTTGTGGTTAAAGTATTACTTATAATTTATAATTGAGATCTAAGAAGAGTGAATTAATTAAAAAAAAATTGTTACAATACATTAGTTATAATTTTTAATTGAGATCAAATAAGTATTAATTAATTAATTAATTTTTTTAAATAATATTTCTTATGTGGAGCAACTTATGAAGATTTACAAATAGTTGAGTTTAAATGATTCTCTTTGCTAGATCTCTTTTAAATTGTACAATTAAATATTTTGTTATGTATCTTGATTACTAAATCTATAACCTTTATAATTCTTGCTTCTTCAAAGAACTTATTGAAAGTGTTTACATAAAATAAACATAAATATATGAGTAATGTATCTATAATTAGTTTATAGTTTTTATAAAAATAATATAGATATAATATTAAATTATTTATTTATTTCAACTTTTTATAAACAAAGTCATATAATATTTGAAATATAGAAAGAGTAAAAGATCTAGATGAAGACATAGTTATGACTAATTTGAATGAGGAATCATTGTTATGCAAAATACAATGTCCTAGTTTGTCATTACTAAAATTTATTATTGGTGTGGTCTATACATTTAAGGTCATAAATGGCTTTGGTGGACATCTTTGAACATTGGCATGTCCCATGCTATATACAACTTTTTGATATATCTTACCACTAGGGACACTTCAAAGTTTGAAAAATAAACTATCTCCCTTGTTTAAAATTTGCATTTTAGTTTATGTTTTGTAAGTTTTCCAACTTATTCTCCACTCAAACCCATGGGTTTGAATTCTCAGACGTTCAACGCACACCCAAAAAAAAAGTCAAAAAGAACATTGCCTTGCAACTTTTGCAAGCCCAGTAAATTTGCACTTTACTAGCAGTATAAGAATATTTCCATACCCCCTACAAATAACAAGATCATAGTTAAAAGGATTTACAGCAATATTCTACTAGAACAATAGGGTATGTGCAGGATCATGGTGTGCCAAAAAGTGGCTATCTAAAAAATCTATAGTTTTGAAATATCTCAAACCATTTCAAAATCTATTCCAACTTTTTTCCCACCCACCCTAATACTAAATTAAAACAATTAATATCATTATAAGGTCTACTATATCTTTTGATACCAAACCTATATGGTCAACTTTAAAAAAATCCTAAAAATGTACCTTTAGCTTGTTTTTATGTGATTTTTACTTCAAACATCTAGCCGATGACTTTTTTTTCACCAAAATTTGATGAAATGAAAAGGGTTTCTTAAGAATGTTATTATCTTTCCATAAATGTAAGGTTTGTCAAATTATGATTTTAGTAAGTAATTATTACTTATTTTCTAATGGAGTTACATATGAAGTGCTAACTGACACACTACTTGAAAAACAAATATAACTTTCAAATGGTACAACATTTTTTAAATGCAAAAGATGCATCACATTCTATGTTTCTTCTACTATAAGGGAAAAAGATGAAAATTTGAATTTTTTAGAGTTTTGAATTAGTTAAAGTGGTTAGACATGAGAGTTTTTTTATTCCAAATATACTAAAGTCAAAAATTAATTTTTAATTATTTATTTAGAATAAAAATACCCAAAAATATGTGTCACATCTAGGTATGAGTCTACTACTTATATCTAGAATATTATTAAAAAATATTTTCCTTTCATTTTGATTGAGATGGTTAGACATGCATCTACTTCTTATTTTTGTTATGAAATTTTTGTAACATTGCACTAAAATTCAAAATTTTGACCAATCAATTTTTTTTTTTTTGAGATAAGTCTTAGTAGTTTAGAAACTAGATTCAATTTTCTAGAGATTCTTTTGTCTCAACATTTTTATATAAAGTTAATAACAAGTAGAAAATCACACGTCAAGTTGACATAATCCTAATTTTCTATTTTTTTATTGCCACTTAAGAGCATTGTTTGGTTGACCATGATCTTGCACATACTCAATATGCTACAAGTACACAAACAACATCTACTTGACTTGACACAAAAAAATGCTTTCATAGAAGCTAAGTGAAAGAAGTTCCTTCTTAATCGAAGTTTAAATTTTAGTATTGCATTTATATAAATTCATTCTCATTCACAATCTAGAAATAAAATGTTCCTAGGAAAAATTTGTACGAATCTAAAAAAGATAGATACCAATTGTTGAATGGTAGTTAGCATTTTAGCATTTTTGTTTCACTCATTTTGCTTATTTATATCAATATGCTTTGTAGTATCTTTGTTACATTTTTTCCTTTATGGTAAATTTGTATAGATGTAGTTCTTATTTTAATATTTCTATTGGCACAACTATTAACGATAAGTAAATATGGAAGGTAATTAAATATATTGAATAATAAGATTTAATAAATTATGTTTTTTGTAGATATTTAACTATAAGGAAAAAAAAATTCATGTGCATTGAGGTTTTAGAAAGGACTTTTCTTCAATATTTTTTATTGTACAATTTAAAATTCTTTTGAAATTTAAATATTTAAGTTTTTCAATTTTTTTTTGTCAATCCATGAACCTAAGAAACTTCACTTGTATTTATAAATGTAGACATATGCCTAGTGATATTTTCATTGTTTATTTTATTGATTTCATTACCATATGACTAACTATCAAGAAATAATCTCACTACATTACATATGTTAAAAAGAGCTAAATTTATAAATACATCTACTCAACTTGGTAAAAAAAAAATTAAAAACCATTCAATTTGACTTTACAAAATACTAACCCTTTTTTTGTAAGCAATATTATAAGAAAATTGATTAGACACAATGATATTATTATTCGTCCTATTGAGAAAAATGAAGTTTACATTAAAAATGGGTAGTTGGTTTGTTTTTGATATAACAGGAGTCACTTTCTTATTCTGATATATCACATTTAATGTTTTTGAAAAGACTTAGAAATAGGAGATGTTTATTATATTTAAGTTTTGTATACCAAATAAAAAATTGGCTATACAAATATGATTGTAGATTGCATAGTATAGTATCACTTAAAAAAATTCATCCACTGTAATTATATGGAACTTTATGAAAATAATAGTTTTAATACTTGATTTGGATTTGTCAATAAAAATATATCAATGTAAACCAAACAAGATTTTTGAAATTATAAAACATTGAAGATTGAATTAAAAAATTAAAAGATTTATTGTAGTACAATTAATTATGGCGTACCTATTGCACGCTAAGGTGTGACTGCTAGTTTATATTCTCTATACACACCCTTAATGGGTCGATGGTCGATTTGCTAATGCCTTTGTCAAGTCCTTCTGATGGGGACACAACCCAAGCGCAGAATGGACACAACAGAAAAAGGGAAATTGTATTAACTGTGAAAATAAGCTAGTACATTCAGTACAGAGAAAATAGACTTCATAACATGCCCTAAGGGCTTACAATAGCACAAAACTGGAGATAATTTCTCCCTTTGGTACCCCTCTCTCAATTTCCACTCGGAACTGCCTTTTACAATGCCAGAAATGTCCTTAAATAGACCCCGGAGGGTTAAGGACTAGGAATACATTCTAGAAAGTGCTAGTAGGCATCCACCGACCAAATAGAAGGCTCTAGAAGCTATGTTAGAAGTCAACGCAAATCTAGAAGAATCCAAAAACGGTAACCGAACTTTCGGGAGGCATAACTTTTGAACCGTAGCTCCGATTGACGAACCGTTTACATTTTCGGAAAGCCCTCGAAGTGCTCTATAGCCATATGGACTAGCTTTGCTCATCCCCCATTTTTTGACCCTTTTGAGGTCATTTAATGCCCCTAACCTGACTTTGAAGCATTCTTAGGAGGTCTCCAAAATTCGAAAATCTGCAATAACTTTCAAACCATGGGGCCTTTTGACCTGATTCTTTTTCTAGAACGCACTCTAAATTACAATTACATTCATTTGGCCAATTTACACCTCCTAGTTCACCAAAATGATGGCTCAATTACATACTCCTATTTTTTTGGCATTTACACGTATCCCAAAGTGTTCAAATACTCTATCCTAAAACACTGATAGTGAAACTGTGAGAGTTGGAACCATTATTTGACCCAAATGGGTATCCAAAAATGAAAACACATGAAACAGAAACTAAGTCTAAGTACATTTTTTTTTTTTTTGGGTGACATAGGATTGCCCTTATACCTCTGGATGCTCTTGCATCACCTTCATTATGTGCGGCTTTATCATACAACAACAATGTGATTGGATCACATTCTCAACCCTTCTCTTGACTTTTTGGGTGGTAGTAATGTCACCCCATGTCACCTAATATACATTGTATGTACTTACTATGCTCAATTCAATAGTTATTATTTGTCAAATATGGCTATCCTCCATCCAAACTGTACAATTGACCAATTCTCAAAAAATTGAAAACATCATAAATTTTTCTGAAAATTTCAATGCTTGATCTTCATGCTCTATATAGTTTGCAGTAAAAAACAACAAAAAATTTGGAGAAAAATCACTATGTTTTCGTGAATCAAGGAAAAAAATATTTTAACTTTGTTTTGTCTTTAGTACATTTTAGATGGAGATTAACCTATCCCTTTTCTTGTCGACCCTGTTTGTACCTTCTTCTCTACATAGGATAGCTCTATAGTGATGGGTGTTCAACATTCCTTATCATCCAATGGGAAGTACGTATTTTATGCCATGTGGTCATTGACTAGTTTGAGCCCGTTTCTTCCTTACATATTGGTGAACTTAATGTATTATTGCTTACCCACGTCCATTGAGTTAATGATAGGTTCGCCTTAGTTGGGATCTTCTTTGTGCCTGAGTTATCTTCTCCTTACTCTATCATTGGGTTCTTTGCCTTAAGTGCCAATGCCAATGCGATGGACTTGATCTTGGTTTCTTAGACATTCCCCAATGGCCACCCTTAAACATCACACACTAAGGGAAGAATTAAGCTTGGAAAAAAAAGTCAACTTTGACTATTTAACACTTTTGGTCTAAGAATTAAGCTTAGTGTGTGATGTTTAAGCCATTCCTTCCTCGATCGATCTGGTACGTTGGTCAACGGTTGGTATATGGTCCATGGGAGTAGTTTTGTTTGTGTTATGTGAACATCCTCCTCACAAATTTCGCTTACCACCATTATTATTCCAGTGTCTTTCATTAAAAACAATTGTTACAATGCCCATCTGTTTCATTAATATTGCTTCTCATTCTTACAAGGTGGCTTGTTCGACGTTGATGTCAAGGACCTACGAATGTAGAAATGAACTTTGCCTCGAGTGAAGGTTTTCTGAGTCCAAATTCAGTGATACTGACGTGAAACACCTCAAAATCCCGTCAAGCAATGTTTACAAATTGACGGTTTCTTTGTTGTGTTAATACACTACTGTCAAGGTTCTCCATGAAAAATGTTGGCTTGTCTCAGTGAGGCTGGAGTGGTAGATGTAATGTAGCAAATTTGGAAAGCATGAAGTTTTCTGTGTGTATGTCTATGGTACGCCCTTCCTCTTTGTACCTATATGTCACTCAAACTTATCACCCGTACAATTCTTGGCATTTCCTTCGTAGGGTAAGGTCTTCGCCTGCATGTCACTTTATCCTTACTGCCATACAGCAAGGTCTCAATGTCTTGTTAATTGGAACCCCTAAGTAAGTGTGTGGTACCTTATTGTCCTTAAATATGTCGGTATCTAGCAGCCATTGTTGAATCCTTTATTTGACAAAGAAGAAAATTTGTGACTTCTTTGTGTTCACCTCTTGACCTGAGGCCTTTGCATAGTTTGATAGTAGTTTTTTCACTGTATTGTCTACAAATTATTGGTATGTTAGTGGCCTCACTAAGGATGTGATTTCCCCACCTTTTGGTATGCCTTGATTATGGAGACTACTCAACCTCCTACTAAGATAGATTCTTTCATTATGATGAAGGGGAAGGGGGAAATTGGGCCCTCTCATCTGATTTGTTTGGACATTTCAAATAATCCATGAGGTGAGCCATTGATCAAAATTTATAAGATATGCAATAGAAAATTAAGGTTACCCATGATCTAGAGAAGCCAATTTTCTCTATAAATTTAACTAAAAATCTCAAATCCACCTTGTCATAGGAATTTGTAATATCTAGTTTTATTATAATATTGTATTCTTCTAGATTTAATGAATGACCTCTTGAGTTATGACAAGTCCATTTAATTTAATTATCTACTTGTCACAAAACTTTTTTTCTCCTCTCCAATAATTTTCCCTAAGATCTTTCTTAGTTTGTTAGAAAAAATTGTGTTAGTAGTTTGTCTATGGTATTGAAAAGATGAATGGGCCTTAATTCATCTAAAACAATGGCTTTTGTATTATTTAGGATGAGTTTAATGACTGTGTTTTTTATTTCTCTCAAAAAATCTTCCTAAAGATCTTGGAGAACCCAATGGTTCTATTAATACTTATCATAGGGTCTACCAACATTTTGGAAAGAAACTCAATTGAAATTCATTCAGGCTTGGGGCTTCATTCAAAACTATTTGACAAAGTGCATTGTGTACTTCCTCTAATATATTTTCCATAAGCATATGATTGTCCTAAAAAAAATTATTGAGGGGTGTCTTCCAACATCACTTGTTGAGAAATAAGATTTGAACTTTCAAAGTTATTTAGGACTTTAATGTAGTAGTCTACAATTTCTGTTTGAATCTCCTTATGATTGTCTACAATCATATCATCTCCACTTGTTACTGTGTTGATTCTATTAGAGCTTCTTCATTGTTTAGTGTTGTGAAAGAGTCTAATATTTTTATCCCCTTCAGCCAACCATATTTTTCTTGATATTTTTCTCCAATAAATCTCCTCCTTAGCCAAAACATCTTCATATTCTTTGAGGAGTTCTTTCTCTGTGTTGTAGTGTTCTTCATCCATTCCATCTTAAAGAATCTCCTCGTTAGATAATTTATAATATATAAGTATTATAAAATATATAAATGTGTTTGAGAGTAATTAATGGTACAATGATTATAGTATCTACAATTAATTTTAAAAATATTGACATGACATAAAAATAATATTTCAATTTTAAAAAGTTAAAATAGTTAAAAAGGAAATATTTTTGGTACTTATAATTATAACAAATGGGAAATAACAATTATCATTAATGACTTACACTTGTCCTTTTTATATATTAATTTAACTATTTATTAATTATAACTATAATTATTTTCTAATCTTAATTTTAATTTTAACCATACAAATAATTTGTTCTTATTGATAACTATAATTATAATTATAATTTAATTATTGGTAAAACTAGTCTATATATCTTAAATAAATCTATCTAAAGGAATGTCAATAGATATCAATTATAAAATACTTAAAATTTAATGTATTACTACAAAAAGTATTCTTATTTCATTGCATCTATCTTTGTTTTTTGGACTTACTTTAGTTTTTTTTTTTTTCCCAAAAAAAATTATCTTCAAAACTTATAATTTTATCAACTAATATTTTTATTTTTATTTTTATTTTGTGTTTATTAAATTATTTTAAAAGTATATTATGTTTATAGTAAATATTAAAATTTTGATGTGGAAATGTTGTCAATTTTGAATAAAATATAATTGTTAAGATTAACATGCTCATGTCATCCCACTCCACCCTTTATGCCATTGTAGAATGCCTATCAACATTAATTAATATAATAAATTTATTATTATTATCATCATCTTAATTAGCTAGTAGGCTTTTAATGTGAGATTGACCTTGTACTTTTTCCCTAAAAATTTGTCTCACATCATGAAACTACTTTAAAAGCAACAAAACAATGTTTAGAAAGTCATAAAATCATTTTGTGGAGGTCAAAAAATTTGTTCACGTTAAGTTAAGAGAGTAATGTCGAACATTATTAATTTTAATTTTATTTGAAAAAACACTTATCTATTTTTTAATTAATAAAATAATTATTACTATTTTTTTTATTAATCAATTTGAAAATTAAAATAAATAATAACACTAGATAAAATAATAATAAATAGATTAAATTAATTGTATAACACCTAAAAATTATTTTTTTAGGTTAAAATTATATATACGGGTTTTAAAAAAATTATAGCATAACAAATTTATTTCATCTTCAATTTAATTATTCTTTTAAGAAAGCAAGAAAAAATATTATTTATAATTAATTCAAATAATTATTTCTAATTTTTATTTTTACTAATTAAAAACAATAACATTCTTGAGGGAATAAAATTTAAAAATATAAATGCAATAATAACATTTAAAGAAAAAAAATTAATATTTTCAAAACTTTAATATATTAAGAATTAAATAATTCTTTCTCTAAATTTTAATTCTTATAAATAAAAATAACTATCATCAATTTAATTAATTTAAGAAAACTTAGTATACTAAAATTAAGATTTCTTTTTATTATAAAAAATCAAATAAGTATTTTTTCAATATTTTTTTATTATCATATAAAATAACTATTGTGTATTTAATTAATTAAAAAAACTTCCATAAAAGCTTCATTAATAGAAAAATTATGCTCTTTTTTTTTACTATATTGATTTTATTAATCATTTTAAATATTAAAATAAATAATAATCTTGTATAAAACAATAGCACAATAGATAAAATTAATTGTATAAAACTTAAAACTTATGTTTTTTTGGGTAAAAAATATATGTATTAATCTTCACATTAAAAAAAAATAATATTTGAAAAATTTTATATAATAAATTTAAGATAATTCTGTATATAAATAATTAAATAAATAGTTTCTAAAAATTATATTCTCATTAAAAAATTATCATCTATTTAATTAATTTAAAGAAACTTAAATTTAATATTTTTTATATTAAAAATTATATAAATATTTTCTTAATATAATTATTTTCTTTATTTTATTAATAAATAACATAATCAAATCAAATAAAATAATTTATGTTGAAAAAATGGTGAGAAAAGGGAAGTTAGCAAAGAATGCAAGGCATAAACCCTTCATTCTAAAAAGAAACCATCACGCAAAAACTCGGAACACTCAAACCTCAATTTTATCTAGAAAAATTCATGCATACCCTAAACAAACCATACCTGATGGAAAGAATGTCATGTCCCCTTTTTAGCGACATAATTGTAATAGGGGATTTGCCTATCATCGACTCTCGTAGGCAAATGATTATGGGAAGAGGGTCAATTTTGTCTTTCGATTAAGTAAGTGGGGCCTACTCGTTCTAATATTAAATTAAGGTTGTACTCTAACTTTATAAAGTTATTTATTTAATTTTATAAAGTTAATAATTGTAGTACAAGATGATTCCGGATAATTTCCAGAAACTTCTCAGCAAAGGGAATAAATAGAGGACATAGGGCTCCCATTTGGCACAACCGATGTTGTGGATTCTACTTCTAGTTGTACTAGAGCAGTTTGTGGTTTCTAGGTCTTTGGGAATGAAAAACTCCCCTGGATCTGCATAACTGAGGAAGTGAGATATCTTCTGAAGGAGTGCACTTTGGAGCTAGCATTCAGCTATCTCAAGCCGGATTAATTTGCAATAATTGGAAGATTTGTTCAAGGAAGTTTTTACCCACAGCTTCTAAGGGTTTGTTTGATGCAAGTGGAGGAGCGATTACAAGTAGCAATTTCCAACCAGTAAATTTGAGTAAGATCTGATGCATTTTATTGGATTGACCAGCAGGGCATTAAATTACAGCTCGAAACTTACTGCTTGGGCCGCACCTGATTGACAACTTTGAGTGCTGTCGTTCCTTGGTTCAGGCGTTTTCGTCATTTGTTGGGGGTCCAAAAAAAAACTACAAAGATTGCAAAAACCCGATCTCTTGAGATGCCGTATTAATCACAGGCGATATTCTTAAATTTTCGGCAAGGGCAGCTTGTATTTGCTTCAATTTCCACTGGAGATTGAAGCGCTTCATTCCAAGGGGGTGCATTCCGCATGAGTCCAAGTATCTTATCAAAGTCGCCGAAGGTCGAGGAGACAATCAGCGTGACCGACAGGAGTATCGCGTCACTCAGTGGGAGTTGAAGAATAAAATCGAGCTATAATCCTTTCGTAGCCAGGTTGATGGCAGAGCAACTATTGTCAAGCTCTTATCACAGAAGGGCGTCTTTGCAAACTTGCCACCAGTGTTTGACTGGCGTTATGTGTTAAAGGACATTGAAGTACTGCCAATACGAAATCAGGTTCTTGCATTTGATCATATCCCATTTGATGAGCAGCTATTAATCATTAATGAATATTGCTGGTTGTTTATCTATATCCTTTGTGCACAAATCTGAAGGTTTCCCGAAGGGTAATTGATAATCCTCCCAATTCCAGTATTGTTCTTTGTAGGTGGTTATTTTTAGAGGTATTAGAGTTTGAGTACTAACTGTTTGACGAAACGTCTATTGAGTTTTGGTGCCAAAATAAACAATAATCCGTTGGGATTATCTTAGTGGTATCAGAGCAGTAGTCCTGCCATCCTGATTGGGTAAAAGTACTTTTATTCCCAGTGATTATTCGCAAGAGAACCATATTCAAGGACGGAGATATGGGTGAAAGACAAACACAGAGTCCGCCAAGATTTCCCAAAGTCGATGATGATGAAACCAGAGAGTTTTACAGAATCATGACTACCGGACAACAAGAAATCACTCAGACACTATAGGCTTTGACTACCATAATGGAAAGAGTTATTCAGCCCAGGATTCAGGATCAAGGAAGAGGCACATCTGATCACGATGATAGGAGTGTGGCAGGATCACAAGGTGCTCCTAGGCGCAGATCATGGACAGCAAATAGGCCTACTCGTCCCACCTTCCTAAGGGAAGGGGCTCAGGAGATGGGAGAAGATGATGTACCAGAAGATTTCTAGGATGATCTTAGGGCTGCTACGGTAGAATGGCAGGCATTACCCCCGCATGTGCGTGAATTATTAAACTTCGATCGATATTTAAACCAAAGAAGGGAACATATGAGGAACAGCCGCCAGAATAGGAGACCTAGAGGAGGTTATGATAGCGAGTTACAGCAAGCTGTCAGTAAACTTACTTTACCCTTTTTCGATGGTAGTGGTTAGATGACAGCACAAGCTTGGATTCATAAGTTGGACACCTTTCTAGCGTTAAGGCCTATGTCTAAAATAGATGCCATCAGATATGCTACCTTGCATCTGGAAGGCGTAACTCATGACTGGTGGTCACATGGAATGGTTACCTTGCAACATAATCAGGTAACAACGTATCAGGACTTTGTTGAACGTTTTGATAAGAAGGATCCAGAAATTTATTTTTGCGACCTTGCACAGTTAAGACAGACTGGCAATTTGGAGGTTTATATTAGTGAATTTCAGAGGTTGTCAGTCATGGTACCAGATGTATCGGAAAGGAGGTTAGTTATCTTATTTACAGAAGGATTGTCTGAACCCCTCAAGGGATGGATTAAGGCATTTGACCCATCAACACTGCAGGAAGCCATGAGGAAAGTGCGAAGTATGGAACTTACAGCCCCTCCTAGCAGGTTCACTCCCAGGAGTACTACCTCTTTCAGAGACAATAGGAAGTTTGATAAAAATAAAGGGAAGAGCATTGAAGCCAAAGGGAAATCTACCATACCCTTAGATACAGAGGCATTAAATGATTTGCGAAGGAAGAAATTATGCTTCTATTGCGAAGGAAGAAATTATGCTTCTATTGCAAAGGTCCATATGACAGGGATCATGATTGTCCCTTGCGACCGAAAGGGAAAGCCAATAGGGTTATGTGGGCATATTACGAAGAATCGAATTTCGACAGTGCGGCAAAAGAGGAAGAACACACTGGTTCAGAATCTCAGGAAGAGACAGGAAAGTCAGAACAAAAAGAAGAACCTGAATTGCATCTACAGCAAGGGCGTTTGTCCAGCATTCAGCAGGAAGGATCTTTCAGATTACGGGGTGTTCTAGCAGGACAGAAGGTGATTACATTGGTTGATACCGGAGCTACACATAACTTCATTGATGCACGATTGGTTAAGCGTCGTGGTATTAAGACAGAAGAATTTGAAGGTCTTCGAGTACAGGTTGCTGATGGATACACTCTTAAGTGTAATAGGATAGTCAGAGACATGCCTTTACGCCTGAATAATTATGAGTTCAAAGCGGATTACCACGTGTTCAATATGGGTGACTTGGACATCATTTTGGGTATGACATGGTTACGTTTATTGGGTGAGGTTACCTTTCGACTCAAGGACATGGAGATTAAGTTCGAAGTAGATGGGAGGCAGCATGTATTGAGAGCTATTCGGAATAGTGATATTCGAACGATCTCTCTTAGACGATTGGAAAGATTGGTGAGACATGAGGATCTTGAATGGGCAGCCATGTGTACTCTCATGCCTACACAGGAGGAACAACAAAAGACGGATTATCATCCTGACATACGAACATTGAGGGGAAAGTATAGTAAGGTATTCAGCGATATTCCACCTGGTACACCACCTGATAGAGGGATTGAGCACATCATCGAATTAGAGGAAGGTGCTAAACCAGTCATGATCACTCCATATAGGCATCCAAAAAGGCTCAAAGATGAAATAGAAAAAACCATCAAGGAGCTCCTCGCGATGGGACACATCAGACCTAGTAAGTCTCCTTTTGCTTCTTCAGTAGTTTTGGTTAAGAAGAAAGATGGTTCGTTACGGATGTGTATAGATTACAGGATGCTGAATAAGAAAAACATTAAGAATAGATACCCTATCCCACGGATTGATGAGCTAATAGATGAACTGCATGGGGCATGCTACTTTAGTAAGATTTATTTGAGATCAGGTTACCACCAGATTAGAGTCAGAGAACAAGACATTGAGAAGACTGCATTCAGGTGTCACTGTGGGCATTTTGAGTTTGTAGTAATGCCATTTGGATTGACCAATGCACCAGCCACTTTCCAGTCCACCATGAATAAGTTCTTCCATCATCAGCTGAGAAAATTTGTGTTGGTATTCTTTGATGATATCTTGGTATATAGTCGAACATGGCAGGAGCACATGGCGCATCTAGAAACAGTAATGAAGACCTTGCAAGAAGAGTCCTTGTATGCCAAAGAGTCCAAATGCGATTTGGGAATGATTGAATTGTTATACTTAGGTCATATTATCAGCCGAGAAGGAGTACGGATGGATCCTGATAAGATTCGTGCTATTGTGGAGTGGCCTACTCCTGAGAACCTAACTCAGTTAAGAGGATTCCTTGGTTTATGTGGCTTCTACCACAGATTTGTTTGCGGGTATTCACGACACGCGGCTCCTATAACAGATTTTCTTAAAAAGGGAGCTTTCATTTGGACAACAAAGGCACAGGCTTGTTTTGACAGATTTAAGGAGATCATGACTTCATGTCCGGTACTAGCATTGCCTGATTTCTCGAAACCATTTGAACTTTAGTGTGATGCTTCGGGAGATGGTATTGGGGTTGTATTGATGCAGGATAAACACCCAATTGCATATGAAAGCAGGAAACTCCGTGGGCCAGAGAGATCATTCAGCATTTACGACAAGGAGATGTTAGCTATCATGCATGCATTAGCTAAGTTCAGGCAGTACTTAGTAGGTGGCAAATTTTGCATAAAAACTGACCACAACAGTTTAAGACATTTCCTTGGGCAAAGGGATCTCAATGATAGGCAGCAGAAATGGGTTAGTAAGTTACAGGCATATGACTTTGATATATCTTATGTTAAGGGCACGCAAAATGTGGTAGCGGATGCCTTGTCACGCAGACCACATCTTAGTTCGATGATTGAGATCTCTGAGGACTGGAAGCATTTGATTATTGCAGAATATGCTAAAGACTCATGGGCATCTGGGATAGTTGACGAGACAGTTGTTGATACCAGGTATACACTTGTGGATGAGTTGATTGTTTACAAGAACAGGATATTTTTAGTCCCAGGATCGAAGGTGAAGCAATTTATTATGCGATCTCTTCATAATTCACCTATAGCTGGTCACCCCGGATACTTTAAAACATATAGACAGGTGCAAGAACAGTTTACATGGAAAGGACTTAAGAAGGATGTTTTGCAGTATGTTCGTGAGTGTTCCATTTGCCAACAGAATAAACAGGAGCACACCTTTCCAGCGGGGCTTCTACAACCACTTCCCATTCCGTGTCAGAAGTGGGAATGCATATCCGTGGATTTCATTACCGGGTTGCCCAAGGCTCAGGGACGTGATTGCATTTATGTGGTGGTGGATAGGCTAACAAAATATGCTCATTTCTTTCCCATCACCACTACTTATACTGTAGTACAGGTAGCTGAAGTATTCTTCAGAGAGGTTTTCAGGTTACATGGGATACCCCGCAATATTGTCAGTGACAGGGATAGTAGATTCTTGAGTCATTTCTGGCAAGAGGTGTTTCGATTATGCGGCACTGAGCTCACACCCAGTACTAGTTATCACCCACAAACCGATGGACAGACGGAGATAGTAAACAAATGGGTGGAACGCTACTTGAGGAATTACGTAGCTGATCAGCAGAAGGCTTAGGTAAGATGGATTTATTTGTGTGAGTATTGCTATAACACCACTTTCCACATGTCTATCCAAATGACACCTTTTCGAGCATTATACGGCTATGATACACCCAGTTTCATTGACTTATTGATGAGTGATGTTCGGGTTCCACGTGCTGGGGATTTGATGCAAGAAAGTAAAGATATTATTAGCTCTCTACATGATAACATCGCTTGGGCACAGAATCAGTATAAGCAATACGCAGATCAAAAGAGGACGGAGAGGAGCTTTGAGGTGGGCGACATGTTTTACTTAATGCTTCAACCATTTCGACAATCTACTCTCAAAAGGAGTGGGTCAGAGAAGCTTAAGCCTAGGTATTATGGACCTTTTAGGATCATCAGGCGAATAGGGGAATTGGCTTATGAGCTTGAGCTTCCAGCAGACAGCAAAGTATATAATGTGTTTCATGTATCACGTCTCAAAAAGGCATTGGGACAGAATGTGATACCTTTTGCAATATTACCGCCTTTGGATGATGAAGGGAAATTGATCCTAGTACCGGAATTCATTCTAGGAAGCAGAGAAAAATAGCTCCGCAAAAGAGTAATCAGAGAATATTTGGTTAAACGGAAGGATCTACCAGTCGAAGATGCTACTTGGGAGAATGAGACCATTTTTCAGCATCCAGCTCTGAGATTGCTTGAGGGCAAGCAATTTCAGGAAGGGCGGACTGTCATGTCCCCTTTTTAGCGACATAATTGTAATAGGGGATTCGCCTATCATCGACTCTCGTAGGCAAATGATTATGGGAAGAGGGTCAATTTTGTCTTTCAATTAAGTAAGTGGGGCCTACTCATTCTAATATTAAATTAAGGTTGTACTCTAACTTTATAAAGTTATTTATTTAATTTTATAAAGTTAATAATTGTAGTACAAGATGGTTCCGGATAATTTCCAGAAACTTCTCAGCAAAGGGAATAAATAGAGGACATAGGGCTCCCATTTGGCACAAGCGATGTTGTGGATTCTACTTCTAGTTGTACTAGAGCAGTTTGTGGTTTCTAGGTCTTTGGGAACGAAAAACTCCCCTGGATCTACATAACTGAGGAAGTGAGATATCTTCTAAAGGAGTGCACTTTGGAGCTAGCATTCAGCTATCTCAAGCCGGATTAATTTGCAATAATTGGAAGATTTGTTCAAGGAAGTTTTTACCCACAGCTTCTAAGGGTTTGTTTGATGCAAGTGGAGGAGCGATTACAATTAGCAATTTCCAACCAGCAAATTTGAGTAAGATCTGATTCATTTTATTGGATTGACCAGCAGGGTATTAAATTACAGCTCGAAACTTACTGCTTGGGCCGCACCTGATTGACAACTTTGAGTGCTGTCATTCCTTGGTTCAGGCATTTTCGTCATTTGTTGGGGGTCCAAAAAAAAACTACAAAGATTGCAAAAACCCGATCTCCTGAGATGTCGTATTAATCACAGGCGATATTCTTAAATTTTCAGCAAGGGCATTTTGTATTTGCTTCGATTTCCACTGGAGATTGAAGCGCTTCATTCCAAGGGGGCGCATTCCGCATGAGTCCAAGTATCTTATAAAAGTCGCCGAAGGTCGAGGAGACAATCAGCGTGACCGACAAGAGTATCGCATCACTCAGTGGGAGTTGAAGAATAAAATCGAGCTATAATCCTTCCGTAGCCAAGTTGACGGCAGAGCAACTATTGTCAAGCTCTTATCACAGAAGGGCATCTTTGCAAACTTGCCATCAGTGTTTGACTGGCGTTATGTGTTAAAGGACATTGAAGTACTGCCAATACGAAATCAGGTTCTTGCATTTGATCATATCCCGTTTGATGAGCAGCTATTAATCATTAATGAATATTGCTGGTTGTTTATCTATATCCTTTGTGCACAAATCTGAAGGTTTCCCGAAGGGTAATTGATAATCCTCCCAATTCCAGTATTGTTCTTTGTAGGTGGTTATTTTTAGAGGTATTAGAGTTTGAGTACTAACTGTTTGACGAAACGTCTATTGAGTTTTGGTGCCAAAATAAACAATAATCCGTTGGGATTATCTCAAAGAAGTCTTTAAAAAAGAAGAACAAGCAAGGAATAATTGAATCATCACATCCTCTAACAAATTCAAAGTTTTTGCAAATCTCCACAAAAATAGAGGGATGAAATTGAGGAGGGCATGGATGGAAAATATAGAGGCTAACATATCTAAACAATAGAATAAATAGATGCAAGAAGTCAGGAATCGACCAAAACATCAAGATTCTTGGAAACTTCCAAAAGAAAAAAAAAAGGGTCAAAATTTGTAAAAAATAGGAAGGCAGCAAGAAAGATGCAACCCCTTTAGGATGACTACAAACACAATCATAAGGAAGAAGAAGAAAATCAAAGAAAGTGAATGAAACAATAGGAAACACATTTGTCAATACTAGATATACCCAAACACAAAATCAAAAGGCTAAAAGAGGACACTCGAAGGGAGATCTGGGGTTTGAAGTCTTTAGCAATCAACTGAAGCAAGTCATTGTAACAAATATGAGCATAAACCCTAGCCACAAAAAACCCAAATCTATATTAGATACCAACAAAACTCCATTAGGAGGATTTAACCTTCTTCTTTGTCCTAACAATAGGAATTAGACACATTTAGTATCAATCAATCCCCATACTAGGAAAGTGGATAACAATATAGCCTTAGCTAACCCATCACTTAAACCCATCTCCATTAAAATTCAAGGGCAAGCTACAACTTACATTTTTCTTCATAAGTGATCTCCTAGTCCCTAAAATACCCAATCCATAGACAGATGGAAATACGAAAAACCTACTTACAAAGAATACACAAATAATGGCCAATGGTCAATTGTAAAAGGAAAGAATAGCTTTAAAGAACAATTACCTTCATATCAAACTCTGATTATTGTCAATATTCACATTAAAACCAAAAGGAAAGAATGTCAAGAGTTGGGTCTATATGCTCATTAGAATGACCCCAAAGAGAAAAATCCTAAACTTATTATCTAGTTAAAGAATCACTAGAAAGGCCAAATAAGTATCTCTAACCTTTCTAAACATCTTTATAATATTCAAGGTCAAAATTATCAAATTAGGAATGAATTTCTCATAGCATCACATTGTGTTTTTAAAGGTCATTCAATTAGACTTTTCAAATGGGAACCCAACTTCAATGAAGAATGCATGAAAGAATTCTTAGTACTAACTTGGATAGCCATTAAATCTCTCTTGTCAGAACTTATTCAACCACAAATTATCCACCAGATAGGATCAACATTAGGATAATTGAAAGGAATATAATCCAGCTAGAAAATATCTTACAACATCAAACTTCTCATCAACATGAAGATAGGAAAACATGAGATCAAATCCATTAAGCTTATCAAAAATAGATCAATTTATGAACCTAAAATCTTAAGATTTGAAGGGAAAATTAAAGAGATCATAGACACCAATTCTCTTAAAGAAAAAAACCCCACATATATCAATAGGAATTCTTCTCTGAGTAAGCATAGAAGAAAGAACAACCATTGAAGAAATAATGAAAAAACTACAAAGATGTGATCAATGTAAGAACCAACATATGTTTCAAAGAGAAATAAGATGTAATATGACCAACATGAATAGATTAACCGATGACATGTTACTTAAAAGAGTGACATTGATTATTGTATTTCTCTATGGAAGGAGGAACACTAAAATCATACAAATAATACAGAAATACACCAATGATTTTTAAAAGGAATTAATGAATTCATAGTATCATTCATAAATGAATATAGATCTCCATGCATCAAAAATCAAACAATCAGAGAAAATGATACAAAGATGGAGGATGAACTTAGAATATTAAAATAAGGTAACCCAAGTGAAGGAAGCATAGTAGAAACTTCAACTCGAAGGTCTAAATGAAAATAACAATAAGCTCATAACACAAACATCAATTCAAAAGGGAGCACTTGGGGAAACATCTCCTAGCAAGAAAAACAAAGGATCAAAAACCATCAATAGAAGTCTATTAGGATTGGAAAACACTCTTCTCATCCCTACAATTATAGGGAATACAGAGTTGATAACCATTAGAAAGAAAGGAACAAAGAGAACACACAATTTCTAGAAAGGTCCACCAAACGATAAGGATCCCTTTGATGCATTCAACCAAAAATGAAAAGAATTGAATAGTCACAATGAGGTCCTTGGGGAAGTAGCAACTTTTCTGAATGAATTATGGATGGACAACCTAGGAAATATAGAGAAAAAAGACAACAACTAGATGCCATAAAAAAAATTGTTAAGAATTTGGAGTATTAGATCTTATGGAAAAAGAAAAGGAAAGTATCAAGGAAAATATCATTAGAGGGATAGAAGAGGATATCATACTAGTGGAAAAGGAGGAGATAGACATTAGTGAAAGAATATTGGAAGAAACATAAAGTAAAGAGGAAATAGTTGGAGAAATGAACCAACAAACACAAGTACATAAGGATAAACTAGGAATAGAAAAAGACTTGGAAGTAATCTCAACTCCAAGATGTTGAGAACTAGAAAAAAAGAAGATAGGAAGAAAGTATCTAGCTAAACCAAGGGCAGTAACTGGCAAAGCAGAAAATCAAAGGAAGATCCAAGATATTTTGAAAGACGAGAAGGGGAAGTCCATTTCCAGTGGAAAATGAGGCTAACAACATGGAATGTTAGGGGATTAAATGTACAACTTAACCCTATTTAACTTAGAATTAACAATGATCCAAGAAACTAAATTAAGTAAACAAGAATGAGAGAAACTAACCAAAAGACCACGTAATTAGAAACTTTATTGATATACTCAAATAGAGCTTCAAGTGAAATTGGTCTAATATGGGATCCTAGAAAAACAGAATTTGAAAGGATGACATCAAACAAAAATTGGATGGGAGGAAGAGTTAAAAGTCACAAAATAGAGATTCAGTTTATCATTATAAATGTATATGTCCCAATTTAGACAACAGAAAAGAAAACACTTTGGAATGAAATTATTAACTTTATAAACTTACTCTAGGCTGAGATCATCTAGGTAGGAGGAGATTTCAATGCCATTTTAGACTTCAAAGAAAAAAGTGGAGGCACACAAATAATGATAGATTTCAAAGAATTGTTTTGTCGAGATAATTTCACAAATATTCCACAAATAAATAAGTAGTATACATGGTTCAATAGGAGGAAATTTTTTTGTTAGATAGTAGAAAGATTGGATGGATTCATCTTCAAAGAAAATATGCAGACATTTGACTTCATAGTATAGTCTACAATACTATCCTATGCTAGGTCAGATCATTTTCCCAATCATCCTAGAAATCTTCGAACCATGAACCAACTAAAAATCCCTTCAAATGTGAAAAAATGTGGTTCTTGAATGAAAGATTCATGGAAAACATCAACAAATGGTGGTCAAAAGGAGATGTTGAGGGATCCAAAATATTTTGTTTTGTCTCTAAACTCAAACTACTAAAATAAAACATTTTAAAATGGAATAAACAACACTTTAAGAATATTTTCAAAGAAAAAATAGAGATAGAAGAAGAATTAAATAATCTAAATAAAGATGTCATTCAAAATGGAATGGACAATGGCAAATACAAAAGAGAAAAAGAACTTATGCATAAACATGAAAACATACTGAATAAAGAAGAGGTATTTTGGAGACAAAAATCACAAGAAACATGGCTCTAGGAAGGAGATCAAAACACTAAATTATTCCACAATATCACAATTGGAAATAGAAATGTCAATAGAATCTCAAAAAGAAATAACATTGAAGGTGATGTAGTAGATAGTTTATCACAAATGGCATAACATTTTGTAAAGTATTATAAAGATATTTTAAATAGTTATGAGCATCCAAGCCTTATAGCTCAAAAAATGATGCTAGACTCAATACCCAAGTTGATCACAAAAGAAGATAATAAATTGTTAAATAAAGAATTTATGAAAGAAGAAATAAAATAGGCTTTATTTAGCATGAACCTAGATAAATCATGAGGTTCAGATGGTTTCCAAGCATTCTTCTTTTAGAAATGTTGGCCAATATTAGGAGAGGATTCATGGAAAGGCATAGAAGCCACTAGAAAATCAAGAACTCTAGTATCTAAAATTAATAATACCTTCATTATATTAATTCCAAATAAAATTGAACATGAGAACCTATGTGACTTTCATCCAATAGCACTATTTAATATCATATATTAAATTTTCTCTAAGGCAATAGCCAACAAACTTAAGACAGTTCTCCTTAAATTAATATCCAAGGAACAAATAGGCTTTGTACCTAATAGGTTGATTGTGGATGAAATAGCAATTATCCAAGAATTATTATACTCGACACAAACTCAGAAATCAATATGTATGTTGATGAAACTAGATATATATAAAGCAAAAGATAAAGTGGACTAGAGATTTCTTTGTAAAACACTAGAAGCCTTTGGCTTTTTGCAAAATTGGATTAACCTAATCTATAACTATATTTCAACACCTAAATTTTCTCTTCTCATCAATGACACTCCTAAGGGTTTCTTTAGTTCATCTAGAGTAATCAAACAAGGTGACCCGATCTCCCCCTTCCTTTTCATCATAATGGCATAAACATTTGGTGGAGTCATAAAGTAGGCCTAGGAAGAGAATGAGATTAAAGGAGTATTGGTCACATAAGATGTAAGCAACATCACGCACTAGAAATTCATGGATGACACAACATTATCAGGCAATAGCACTAAAAATAAAGCAAGATTCAAAAAAATCATCTCCATTTATATGAAAACATCAGGACAAAAAGTAAATGAGGAAAAATTAGAAATCTTCTTTCTAAACACCAAAACAGAAATGGAAAATAATATTTTCCAAACAATGGGATATGGGAAGGGGACTATAGTGCCTACCCCTAGTTTTCATTTTTTCTATTATTGTTGAACTTTTTTAGGCCAATTTTATGCTTGATGATTAGTAGTATTGTTTTGAGATTATCAGATATTATTTTAGATTTAGTTGATGTATGATGAAATTACTTGGTACTCTATACTTCATGTATGCATGATGATTATTGTAGTGTTTTTCAATTATTGATGATGATTAATTAGATGGATCATCATATGTCTTTTCTTATGGATACTTACCCCATACTGCATGTGTATGGTGTGCATGTATGTTTTCTTTATGTATTGCATTTCTAATGTGGTTAAGGAAGGGAGTCGTAGTCACCCACTAGTCAGGATCTGCATGATGCACCACTTCCTACCATTACTTGTTTAGTTTAGAATATTGTTTTTGTAAATGTGTGTATTTTTATGCAAATTGCAGGTATTGGGCATCGACTTCCCTGAATTGCCAGGATGAGTGTAC
This sequence comes from Cupressus sempervirens, assembly GCA_028749045.1. Classification (NCBI taxonomy): domain Eukaryota; kingdom Viridiplantae; phylum Streptophyta; class Pinopsida; order Cupressales; family Cupressaceae; genus Cupressus; species Cupressus sempervirens. The sequence goes on along the minus strand of CM053785.1, from coordinate 596,933,160 downwards.
CCTATCACATTATCTCAATGGTAAGAGAGGGGAGATAAATTCTTAAGTCCAAATCTTAAACCTTTAAGCCATTTGTCCTAGAAAATTAGGACAAGTATCTGAGTTGATTACCTTCCAAATGCGTTGAATGGTGTTGATTCGAGATTATAATCCTTTAGTTTGATCTGGTATGTGTTTTCCTATGATGGGTTTTCATATTTTGTTTTATAAGTCTTTGGTGAATTTTCTATTAAATTCAGTCTAATTAAAAGATTAAATTAATGATTTTATTTAATGGGAAATTATTAAGATATTTAATATATAATTAATTAGGAAATTAATTAAATAAAAAGAATTAAATTTGAAGATAAAAGTTATAAGAATAATTTTAGAATGTGATAGTATTTTTTAATTTAATAATAATATATTTAGAGTTCATTTTTAAATAAATGCTAAATACTATTATTTAAGTTAATAAATAATTTATCAATTAAACGTTTGAAAATAAATTAGAAAGTGAAAAGATATTAATTTGTTAAAAGTTTTAAGATTACATGATGAATGCATGAGATTAAAATTTAATAAATTAATTAAAAAGAGAAGTCAAGTGAAAATTAAATAAAGTTATTTAATAATTCAATGAACAATCATGAAAAAGATAAAGAAAAGTTAATAAGGAGTTAAAGTCTGGTGAGCTCAGAGAGTTCTCTCGGGTGCTCACACAATTAGTGCCCTAATTTTAGGAGAGAACTCCATATCACAATTTGGGGGTTCATTTTCGAAGGACTAGGAATTTTGGAGGAAAGAATTTCGAAAGAGAGAAGGTTTTGAGAGGAGGAATTTCTCTACAATCTTCTTGGGTGTAGTGATTAGCATCAGAGTCCAGGTAGATGCTTGCGATTAATTGCTCAATTTATTACACTCTTTTTTTCCTATCTTCTTCATGACTGTGGATTGTAAATCTGAAATTCTCTGTGATGAACTCTTGAATATTTCAATATTATAATTATTGAATGTATACCAATATCTTATTTATATTATTAGGATTGAAAGAAAAAGAAATCAATTTGAAACCTCATTTTGTAGGTAGAAGAAATTTGTATTTAATCCGGGAAGGTTGGAAATAAATAGAATTTTTAGTTGGAAAATTCAAATGGTTTGCCATAAGTTTCCTATCAGAATTGTGATAAGAAATTCTTTATAAAAAAAAATTAGTGGAGGATTGTTTTGTTTTAAAAATAAATTTTATTAAAAAGGAAATTAAAATATATATATATATATATATATATATATATATATATATATATATATATATATATATATATATATATATATATATATATATATATATATATATATATATATATATCTATATAAGAAAATAATAATAAATTTTAAAAATAATAATAATAAATGTGGAGGAGGTGGGTTTTAGCCCACCCCCACCTTACCTCTACAATACTTTGGTAGTAATCATAGGTTGAACTACTGGCTACGATAGTAGTATTAATTGTTGCCTGTGGCAGCAGTCAAACCTGTCGCCATAGGCCAAGGCCGGCAGGCCTTGTAAAACAAAATGTATTTTTTTTAAAGAATTGTGACCTAAGTTTTTAATAAATTTATTTTATTAATGTTTAATAATATTAGATTTTAATTTTTATTAATTTTATTTATAATTTTATTAATAATTATAAATTTAATAAATAAATTTTAAATATTATTTAATTAATAAAACTTAATAATAGTTTTTAATTTAATAATTAATTAAATGAAATTAATATATTTATTATATATGATTATTAATTAATTTAATTTAATTAATTTTAAATTAATAACAGAAGTTCATTAATGAAGTTTAGAATTTATTTAAATTATTAATCTTAATAAGACTGATTTTAATAAAATTATAAGTTTTTTTTTTGAAAATCAATATCTATTATTTTATTAACTTAAATAAATAATCACCTTTTGATTTTTTTTAGAAAATTGACTTAAAATCCAAACAGGGGTAATTGTGCAATTACTTAAATATAAGAATTGGCTAAATTATAAGGATTCAAATGTAATCTTTTAAACTCGAAAACTTACATTGAATGAAAACTAAAACCTTATTGTTTAACTCAGCTATGTGTTTCAAATCAAACTGAACTATGACACTATTATGTTTTCTATCTACTGTCTATGCTTTCAGGTTGACCTAGCTTTGACCAGTCTTAGGATGTTACCAGAGGCTTGGGAGTTTTGTGAGTGTGGTATTATGCTACCTCGATCTTGATTATTTTTACTTAACCATGGTAATGTGTTGGTGTGCTCTATGATGAGTGCGATTATTTTATTGGTTATTGTTTTCATTGTCCTTATGGGATAGTGAGACTTATGCGATGAGATATTTGACTTAACCATTTTGAGTCTTCGTTCAATACTTTGGGATACTTTTCGATTGCTCATAGAGAACTGATGGGTATTGTGATTTATCTTGATGCTTTTCAGTCACTTGTATAGGACTAAGGTGATTTTAGTATGATTCTTTGATTTGTGATTTCATGAGCTTAGGGTAGGTTATCTATATGTAATGTCAAGAAGTGGCTTGCAATGAAGGCTGGGGCCCTAAGTGGCTACTAAGGTAACCCATTGTAACTTGTTTAATAAGTGAAAACACTACACTAAATGAGAGTAAAATGAACCTAATAAGAGTCTTTGTATGTTCTCGCCCATGCCTCGAGTGCTAGTATAGACTAGGATGGGAGTATAGAGAATGCTTGGTTAGTATGCCTTGTCAGTACAAGAGGATACTAGTACTGCATAGGGATCACTAGGGGGTCGAGGTCATAAGAGACTACCAAGGTAACTCTAGCATGATTCGTGTGATGACACTTGCCCGCTTACATAGTAGGTTTCCTACGTGTCTTGTGTGCCTATGGGTATAGATGTTGATTTATCTTGGAACCTTTGAGTTAGATTACTTTTAGGATTTCCTTGACTTAGAGAATATTTTTAATATTTGGATTGATATCCTATTTGGGACTTGAGACTATCTCCTCAACGTGGTGGTAGTGGGCCATTTAGGTTTCACATAGTCGGGTGGTAGTACTTTTTACTCTTACCATTGAGATCCATCTGTAGTCACTGTGGCTAGAGCTTCCTTATTGATCTAATTTCTAGGATCTAGGACTATTATAGAGGAATGCTTAACATTATTATATAAATTTAATTCAAAGCAGTAATTAGAAAATGAACACAACTTAAATGCTTAAATGAACAAAGCATAGAAAGGTAATGATAGAAAGAAAGAGAGTAGAGAGATAGAAGACAAAACACAATTGATAATGGAGTTCATCCATGGGTTGGACTACATCTCCAGGTCCTACTCCAATAGAGAGACCAATCTGATTAGCTCCAAAAATCAATTACAAGTGTTTGGAATAATTCCCTTCAAGCACAATTGTAGCATCAATCTCCAATGTGTAGGAATAATCACCAAGTCTCCAGAATCATAATCTCCTTCTCATCACTTGAATGATTTTTGAAAGCCCACTATCCCCATTTTATAAATAAAATTTAGCCATACTAGGCTTAACCATCAAACAAACAAATAATCTACCATGGGAAAATAATCCCCAAAAATATCCCCTTTGCCATTTTACAAATATGGCCTTATTTCATTTTTTGGGGCTATCTTAACAAATAAACCTTATTGAACTAAGGTTGGTAGCTAAACAAACTTCAAATAGAACTAACCACATATCTATCCTTGATCATGCTAATGGTGTAGTGGTCAGCCTTATTAGGTGATGGGTGGTTGGGAGTTCAACTCCCACCAACCCCTTTTCATAGAAAAGGCAGATTTCTCAATCTTTATAATGTAGAACCACCCATAAATAGTAAATGTAATTGGTTGGTCTAGCAGCTAAGGTGGAAGGCTACTACTGAGTTGTTTAAATCTGACTATAAACTTTTCTTTTGGAAAATGAATTTCAAGTGCCATGTCAGTTGTTTTTCCATGTCATCAGTTTACTAGGATGATGATGTCATCATTTTAAAACCTTTTTATCCTAAGTTTCAAATTCTTGTAACTTCCACATATGGATTCTATTTTTGATGAAACAAAGACTATTGGAAAGCTCCTAACATGCTCTTCAATTTGAAATCTATTGTTGACCACTTTTGAGATGATTAGTTTTTCACCTTTTTACGGCCTTTGGTCCCAATTTGACCAAACTTTGATCAGCCATAACTTTTGCATCTGAACTCCAATTTTGCTTGTTCAAATTGCATTGGAATAAGAATTGTGAACCATTTGTAATGATGTTAATTCTTGGAGCATTGGGGACATTTCAATATTCACTTATTTTTATCCCCTAGATCAAGCCTCCCCACTGAAGAGCTTTTTGACCTCCAAAATTTTGATTACTCAGAAATTAGGTGAGGGTATAGTTCCCTCACTTTACAAATCTCCATCCATCTTCCCTTGCTTGGATGCATCCCCTTTAATCCCACTCTGAAATATTCAACTGGTCCTCTTTGTGAAGTTCTGACATTCTTGTCAAGGATAACATCTTCTGGCAATTCTGACATGTACTCTAGTGAAAGATCATCAACATATGAAACATGAATATTTGTGTCTTCATCCAAGATCATTGAAGGTTGATACAACTTCAAATTCTCAATATTGACAACTAAGTATATCTGCATGTATGGAGGAAGATTAAGGATAAAGGTGTTGGTACCAATCTTCTCTAAGATTTCAAAAGGACCATACCAGATAGGCTTGAGCTTCCTTCCTTCACCTTGCATTCTTTCTTTACTGATATGTAACCAAAATCTATCACCAACTTGAAAATGGTGATCAATGTAATGCTTATCATGGCAAGCCTTGTATTTTGCTTGGCTCTGTTCCAACTATGCTTCTACTGCCTGATGGATTGCTTGGACTTTCTGGATTAACTTTAAAGCCCTTTCTACATCATGGCACCCATCGATAATGTCATCCTTCCCAAAAGGAAAATCCATTGGTGTTTTAGGCAAGTAACCAAAGGAAGTCTCAAAAGGAGACCTCTTCGTAGAAGAATAGGCCACATGTTTATAAGCATGTTTCACATAATGAAGTCTTTCATCCCACAAGTTAGGATGCTTGCTACAGTGACCTCTAAGTAGATGAAAAACTATCCTATTGACTACCTTTATCTGTTTGTCAATCTGTGAATGGAAGGTTGTATTCTTCTTCAACTTGGTGTCCATGAGTCACCACAAAGATGACTAGAATTCCCCCAAGAATCAAGAATCTCAATCCAATACAATAGAAGTGGGTAACCTAAAATGAACCCATACATTTTGAAAGTACATATGTGTTGTTAGTTCAGTAGTGACTTGTTTCTTACAAGGCATTAAAATACACATTTTACTGAACCGATCAACCACTACACACAAATAATCATGACCCTTCCTAGACATAGGTAAACCCACCACAAAGTCCATAGACACACTTTCCCATGGACGGGATGGTATAGGTAATGGTGTGCACAAACCCAATTTCCTATTACTTGGTTTGCTAGTTGCACACATTACACATCCTTTAATATACTTAGTGACAATTTCTTGCATATAAGGCTAGTAACAATATTTTCGCAACTGTGGCAATTTATTACTTACCCTAAAATGTCCTACAATCAAAGAGGTATGTGCTTCTCAGATTACATGTGCCTATTCATCTTTAGGAATGCATAGTTTTCCCAAGTGGTACAAAAAATTATCCTACACATAGTAATCATTCTCTTCTAAATGTTTACCCTAGATTAAAGTTGTATAGATGTCCTTAAAGTTCTCATCATTAGAACATTGTTCCTAAAAACTTTCATGAACCATAGAACTATTCTGAAGGATTATCAAAGAATTCTTAATGGGAGGCCTAGAGAGCATATCTACTACTTTTTTATGGGCACCCTTCTTATACTTAATTACCAAATGAAACTATTGTAGAAAACCCATCCACCTAAAGTGCCTACTTTGTTGCAACTTAGATTGTGAGTGCAAATATTGAAGTGGCTGGTGATCAGTGTGGATTACAGTTTCTTTCCCCATTAAGTAGTGCTTCCATTTTTTAACACTTTGAACCAAAGCATAAAGTTCCTTGTCATAAGTGGGATAGTTACTTACTGCTCCTGAAAAAGTTTTAGAGTGGTAGTAGACTGGTTTACCTCCTTGCATTAATACAACTCCCATGGAAAACCCACTCGAATTTGTCTCAATTTCAAATGGTTGATGTAAATTAGGTAGAGCTAGAACTGGTGCAATACTCAACTTTTCCTTCAAAGTATCAAAAGCCTTCTGTTGTGGACCTCCCCACTAGAAATTTTCCTTTGTACTAGTTAATACATGCAATGGTGATACAATGTAAGAGAAGTTTACAATGAACTTCCTTTAGTATTGAACTGCACCTAAGAAGCTCTTGACTTCTATAACTATACTTGGCTTAGGCCACTTTACAATACATTCAACCTTCATAGGGTCTACTTTCAATTGACCATCCCCTATGACATAGCCTAAGTACACTAATGATGTCTTAGCAAATTCGCATTTAGACATCTTTACATAAAGTTTTTCTTTTCTTAGTACATTAAGTACTTTCTTTACATGATCATCCCAAGACTTACTAAATACAAGAATATCATCTAAATAGACTATGAAAAAATCATCAATAAAGGAATGAAAGACATCATTCATGACTCTCATAAATGTAGCTAGTGCATTACAAAGCCCAAAAGGCATGACCAACCACTCATAAAGTCCCTATTTTTTCTTAAAAGTGGTTTTCTAAATATCACTTTCTGCAATTCTTATCTGATGATATCTGCTATGTAATTCTAGCTTAGTGAAATAAATTGTATGTTTCAACTAATCAAGTAAATCATCAATTCTAGGAAGAGGGTACCTGTTCTTTACTGTTATCTTGTTCAAAGCCCTATAGTCAATGCACATTCTCCAAGTCCTATCTTTCTTTGGAACCAACACAATAGGAGAACCACAAGGAGAGGTACTAGGAAAAATAATTCCTTTCTCGACTAGTTCCTAAACTTGCTTCTTGATTTCTTCATTCTACAAGATTGATAAATGATATATGCTGATATTAGGAAGTGGCACATCTGGTTGCAACTGGATCTCATGTTATATCTCTCTTTTAGGCGACAATCCCTTTGGTTCTTGAAACAAATCGTCGTAAGCAAAAACAACTTTGACCAATTCAACTTTATGTTTTGGATCAAATTCCTTAAATGCCTCAAATGTTTCATCTTCTTTGGCTTTTACAATCATTAACACAAAACTCTTACTAGAGTTGACTAACCTTTTCATCTGACCATCATTAACTAGTGCCAAATTAGTCTTCATCTTATGTGCTCGTACAATGTATTTAATATTATCTTTAAACAGATGATATTTATTTTCTCCCTATAGAAGATAGCCTAACAATCACACAAATAGGGACTCCCAAGTACAAGACCACAAATATCTAGAGGGACTACATCAACTTCTACCTCATCTACAAAGTTTACAGTGATAGAAAATTTTAATTTACATTGCTTGGTTACTTGTAGCTGTATGTCATTACAAACCCATCCAAGATGATATGGCTTTGGATGAGGTGTTGTAGTCAAATTAAGCTTCTTAACAACTTCCTCAGATATCAAATTCACTTGAGAACCCATATCAAATAATGTATCAACCTTATTATGTTTGATGACAACTCGAATGTGAAATAATTCATTCCTTTTCTTATCCTTTTTAGGAGAAGAATCTTTACTCGTACTTGCACTTATGCTAGAAGAGCTGGTATCTGATGAGAGAGAAATACCATTTCCTTTACCTTGGATCCTAGTGGCAACAATTTGTGTTTCATCTCTAGAGTTAGATTCAAGATCCTGTTGAACTATAGCAGCAGTCTTCTATTTGCCTTTATATCCACCAAATTGCTTCAACCTCTTTTCAAGATGTAGCTTCCAATACTTAGAATCATCATGCCCTTGTTTCTTACAATGTGAGCATGTGGGTTTCTCACCCTCTTTCTTTATCGTAGCTATATTTTTACCCTTTCCTTTTCCTTTGGACTTTTCCTTAGACTTAGATGGCTTTTTATTAGACTTATCAATGAAAGTACCCTTACCTCTTGACTATAAATGTGTTGCCTGGACACATACTTCATCCAAATTACAAGGATTCAGAATGAGAATGGAATGTCTTAGGTAAGAATGAAGACTACCTATATACTTGAGTAAAGTGTCTTGGGTATACAATGGGACATTTAATGAAATAGCCTTTTTATGAAACTCATGGGTGTACTCCTAGACAATTTGACCTTTCGCTTGCCTAAAATGTTTCCAGTTCATGATTAACTATTGCATATGACCTAAGGGGTAGAACTGCTTCTTTAAAGCACTAACAAATTCTAACCAAGATAATTTGAACTTACCATGCTATGAAGTTTCATCCCGAGTCCTACTCTTCCACCTGGTTAGAGCTACACTACCTAACTAAAGAGTGGTTATCTGAATTCTATCATTATCATCTACAAGGTTTTGAACTCTATAGTAGACTTCTACTTGTTGAATCTAGTCATCTAATTTCTTGGCATTCAACTCCCCACAATACTTTGGTAAGTCAAACTTTACATCCAACTTGATTTGAGGCTTATGTCCACCTTTAAAAATATCAGAAGATTTATAATGTATAGAAGAAGGAGAAGAGGGAGAAGATGGAGGTGTCTTTGGAGGATCACGATCAATGCCTTTCTTTTTTCCTTTGTCTCCATGACTTGCACATTTCTGCATCTTTTCTTCTCTTTCTTGTAACAAAATTTCTACAATTGATTACAAATTCTAAAGATTCTTCTAGATACTTCAATCTTCTAAACCCTATCCACCACCTTTATCTTCCATCTGAGACGGTGGATTAGCTCTTCATTTTTTGATCTCAAGATTATATTCTTCAAGGTCACCTTCACCTTGATTCAATCTAGATCTTGTTAACATTCAAATCTGCAATACTAGTCCAACAAGGCTCTAATACCAAATTTGATCTAATTTCTAGGATCTAGGACTATTACAGAGTAATGCTTAACATTATTACATAAATTTAATTCAAATCATTAATTAGAAAATTAACACAACTTAAATGCTTAAATGAAAAATCATAGAACGGTAATGACTGAAAGAAAGAGAGTAGAGAGATAGAAGACAAAACACAATTGGTAACGAAGTTCGTTCACAGGTTGGACTATGTATTTGGGTCCTACTCCATTAGAGGGACCAATTTGATTAGCTCTAAAAATCAATTAAAAGTGTTTGGAATAATTCCCTTCAAGCACAATTGCAACATCAATCTCCAATGTGTAGGAATTATCACCAAGTCTCTAGAATCATAATCTCCTTCTCATCACCTAAATAATTTTTGAAAGCCCACTATCCCCATTTTATACATAAAATTTAGCCATAATTAGGCTTTAACCATCAAACAAACAAATAATCTACCTTGGGAAAATAATCCCCAAAAATATCCCCTTTGCCATTTTACAAATATGGCCTCATTTCATTTTTCATGGCTATCCTAACAAATAAACCTTATTTAACTAAGGTTGGTGGCTAAACAAACTTCAAATAGAACTAACTACAAGTTGGTGGAAGCTAATGTCCTTGCAGGGCAGAGACTAATTCAAACATCCTTGATCATGCTAATGGTGTAGTGGTTGGCCTTAGTTTTAGGTGATGGGTGGTTGGGAGTTCAACTCCCACCAACTACTTTGTGGATTTCTCAATCTTTATAATTTACAACCACCCATATATAGTAAATGTAATTGGTTGGTCTAGCAGCTAAGGTGGAGGGCTACTATGGAGTTGGTTTATGAGTCCAAATCCAACTATAAACTTTTTTTTTGGAAAATGAATTGCAAGTGCCACATCAGCTATTCTACCATGTCATCAGTTGACTAGGATAATGATGTGATCATTTTAAACCCTTTGAACCTAAGTTTCAAAGTCTTCTAACTTCCACATAAAGATTCTATTTTTTGATGAAATGGAGACTGATGGAAAGCTCTTGACATGCTCTTCAATTTGAAATCCATTATTGACCACTTTTGAGATGATTGTTTTTTCACCTTTTTATGGCCTTGGTTCCCAGTTTGGCCAAACTTTGACTAGCCATAAATTTTGCATCTGAACTCCAATTTTGCCCATTCAAATTTTGTTGGAATCAAAATTTTGAACATTTGTAATGATGTTAATTCTTGGAGCATTGGGGACATTTCAATTTTCACTTATTTTTAGCCCCTAGATCACTTGTCTACATTTCCTTTTATTTTATCTTTGTATCATTATGATGGATGATTATATCTTATGATGGATGTGTATATATTTTATGATGGATGGTTATGTCTTGTATGGTGGATGGTTTCATTTATTGTATTGTACTTCATATTGTGGATCTGAGGAGGAGGATGTATTTCTATTTTTATATATGTATATTCTTTTAGCCTTTCATACCCTGTGACATGTACAATGGATAATTGAGCATTCCAAATTTTATTGCCAAGTGGCATTCAGAACAAATGTATATTATTAAAATGGACTTTGGAATCTTAATTATTCTTTCATATGGATGTGGTATTTGTTAGACTTAGTATTAATTAAATTTAAATGTGATTCAACGTCTTGGGATCCTTAAGGAATGTAACCTGTTATGTATGCTTATAGTTGATTGTATGTTATTGCTTCCACTACTTTATGTTCGATGTGTATGTAATCTTTCTTGCTTTAGAAAAAAAATGTTTGGAAAACTTAGTAAAACTTTAGGTTATTTCTTTTGGATCCCTTGGTGGGGCATTATAGGGACCTTCCCTTGAAAATATTTAGGAGTCCATATAGAAAAAGGGTCCAGAGATGGGAAAAAATAGGATCCAATTATTGAAAAATTAGATTAAAAAAACAAATAACTAAAAAAATGGATGTTTCACCAAGGAAGGTCAAATATGTGCTATCAGCCATACCATTATATCACATTTCATGCCTCTCATTACCAAAAGGGGTTTTTTTAAAATAGACAAGAAATTAAGGGACTTCTTTTGGAAGGGGACATAAGAGAAGAAAAAACAAGCTTTGATTAAGTGGGAAAATATATGCAAACCTAAAACACAAGGAGGGTTAGGAATCAAAAATCTCAGTTGGTAGAATGAAGCATTTGGAGCCAAACTAGTATGGAGAATGTATACAAACAAGGAAAATAAGTGGGAAAAAATACTATATAACAATTTTCTCAACTCAAATGACCCACTATCTCTATTCCGTACTATTAATCCCCCACAAGGCTCTAAACATGGAACTTTATGGTCCAATCCAGACCATTAATTAGCAATAGTTTAACTTGGGATATAGGTTAGGGAGAAGAAATATTATTCTAGGAAGATTCATCAGATGCCCCCCCACCTTGACTCCTCTCTTCTTCTAACCTCCATAAACTTCAAGTTGACCAATCTATGGGGAGTATTTGCTAAAGACTACAAATGTAGAGAAATTAATAAAAATAAAGAAACTTAGAAATAGAAGACCGTGAAAAATACTGATCTCTTGGAATAAGAAAAAAAATAGTATGAGGACTTCATTAATCAAAGATGAGTCAAACACACTGATCAACATGATAAATTAATATGGGTAGCTTTAAAAGAGGGGACATACAAAGTAAAGATAAGATATGACCTAATTATGAATACAGAAAGATGAAATCATATCAAAATCCCCCTCACTAGACTATGTTGGGATTTAAATTGCCTCCCTAAGGCTAGAATCTTTTTATGGGCTACAGTCCATAATAAAATCCTTACCGCAAATTGATTCATCAAAATAGAATTTGAGGGACCCTCAAGATGCCCTTTATGAAAAAAATAATCTAAATAGAAGATCATCATGTTTATTAATGCAACTTTTAAAAAAACATGTTGGTGATGGTTATGTAATAAATTAAATTGGTTATTAGTGCTACATCTCAACCTTTGGGAACATCTTCAAAGATGGCCTAAAGATAGACAATCCAAGATTTATAACAATCTCTAGGAAAATTCACCATCCATCCTCCTATGGTAGATTTGGAAAAATAGAAATAGAAGAATTTTTAAAAATGAGGAAATGCAACTTAAAATCTTTTTAAACAAAGTAGAAATAAGCATCACTAAAGTCATTAATAATAACCTAAGAAATAACACCAATGAAGAAGGAGCTTTCTTGGAATGAGATGCCCTATTGAAAAAGAATTGGACAAATCTAATGAATCCCCTCCAAATGGTTTATATTAAATCAAGCAAGAAAGCAAGGGAAAATTGCAAGTAGGAACCATACCCACACCCACCCCTCACTGACCCCTCGTTCCTTCCCCCCCCTCCTCCCCAAAAAAAGGTAAATTTTGATGGAGCCTCCAAGGGTAACTTGGGAATATAAGGAATAGGATGCTACACTTTAGCCTCAGACAAATGGATCATAAAATGGATCAATGCTTTAGGTAAGACTACAAATAACTTAGCAAAATTAGACACTCTCATAAAATGGCTACAACTAAATTTGGATCTAGTAATCAAGAAACTTATAGTAGAAGGAGTCTCACAAATCATTTTAAATGCACCCCAGAAAAAGAAGTAAACCCAGGTGGATATTGAACTTTGGAAACTAGAAACTGTGTTAATCCTAGTAGACAAATTTGAAGAGATTAGATATCAACATATATAGGGAAGGCAATAAAGTACCATATTCTCTAACAAACTCAGTAGACAATGGAAAAAATTTCATAATCAACAATATAGAGAATACTTAAAAAAGAATCTTCAAATTATAATACAACAATAAGGGTGTAAAATGAGATAAATATATAAATCCATTACTTAAAAGAAACCAAATATTTGTTTTTCAGGGTTTTGACATCTCTTACATCCATATTCAAGCAAGAGTTTAAGGAAGAGCATAGTTAAACTCTAGCTTCAAAACCATTAACCTAAACACTATCTTGGGACATGTCAGGAGTTAAACTATTCCCATTTAATTACACATGAACACCTTTGTAATTGGGGAATCCCATCAATTAAGCATATGTATTGAGAAATCAGTGCTACAGATGTAAACAAATAGTGATTAATTCATAATCTGTACCTAATTAAGCCAAATTTTCTAGAAGCAGACAATGCATAAGGAGAAGGACAAACACTGGGCATCACACACTCAAAGATAATGTGAAGTAAGATTAAACAAATGTATGGCATGCACATAAAAATGGAGGGAAACTTTTAATGATTACAATCCAACTATTTAAGGAGTACTACAAAAAAGATTACAAGAACTATCACTAATCTATTCAAGAGTTGTAGGATTTAGCTTGCTGAATTCATTTTTTTAAACAGTGTATAGTTTTAGGATGGATGCATTCACTAGGATGAAGTCTAGTCAAAAAGAAATTATTTTTTTGCAAGGAAATTACAACACTTAGGATTGGTCAAATGGTCCATACCAAGAATATTTTGGTCCATAGGGTGATTAAGATAATCTTGGGGCATGAATTCTCTGACCTAGCAAATAGACCCAAGCATAACATTGAAATTGTAGCCATGTTTATCACAACCATTATGCATGTGGATAGGGATAAACTGATTGTCATTAGGGACTTTTGTAAGATTATTTTTAAGGAGTCAATTATAAGGGAGCTAGATGTAGTCTTAGGGAACTTTGATGACAACCTTAGCATTCTAAAAAGGAGTGAGTAAAATGTTTTGGACATTTTGGTTGAAGTTCTTTTTATTCTAATAATGATAGACAAGAGGGCTTTTATGCAAAGAATTGAACAAATCACCCATAATTGGATATTCCTATTGGTAGCCACAAATATACACATCTATGTTGAATGGAGGGGAATGGAATGGTACCATCAAGCAGAAGACCTCTGGAAGGATGGTGTCAAAATTTTTATAGCTTCTTGTCCTATTTCGTATTAGCCCTAGACTATATATAGGTTTTTTTATCCAAGTTCATATTATCAGTTGATTCTAGTTTGCCTTAACTTTGTAAGGATGACCATCACTATTTTGGGGGTTATTCTTTTTTTGCTCTTACCTTTTCAATTCTAGTCAACAAAGATTGTAAAATTGGGAATTACAAATATAAAAAAAAATTGGAAGTCACTCCCTTAGACACAATGAAGCTTTTATAAGAATGTTTAATCTCTAGTTTCAATAATAGTAAATATACCAGGCATTAATTAATATATCAAAGATTTTTTTGATGAATAGTCCCTTCCTTATATTAAAAAAAATACAATAAAGTTACATATTCACAAAAAAAGGGACCATGGGATACAAGATCAACCCACGAGTTCATATGGCCACTAGCCAAAAATTAGCTATTCATCAAAAAACTAAAGAAAACAACTAAAAGCAAAGAAATCCTCATGTTGTTAGTGCAACGCCAACCAAGGAAGGAGGATCCTTATCATTAGATCCCCACCCAAAAGTGGGGAGAGTAGATGGCTCAGGAGGAGCCCAACCATCATTTGCAATAGCAACATTATCTTTGTCTCTCTCTCCCTCAAGCCTAGGAGGAGAAATGGCTAAATCCAGTTGGGGAAACACTCACTTGGGGTCTGGGTGAGTAGAGGGCCAACTAGTAGTAGGAGCAACAAGAGGAGCCATTGGGGACCACCCTGAACTAGACCTCTAGGGAGGCAAGGCCAAGCGGTGCCGATCACTAGAACCTCCAAAAATGTGGCACTAACCAAAAGCACCACTACTGGGAGAGCGGTGTTGTTGAGAGCACGGCGAGCAGAAATGCTACATCCTCAATAATGATGGTGAGGAGGGGTATGATCACCAGAGGCCAAATTTGACAGAACACAAACAACTGTACAGGGGGCATTTCTCCAATGAGCCAAAAGCTCCTATAAGTATGCCACCTCTAGAGCCACTTTATCCATCTTTACTTGAATCTGCAACATGACACTGTTATAAATACATGCTTTAGAGTACATAGCCACATTAATGTCAAGTGTGTTGTGAGCATAAATGACTATATTGCAATCTTTCCAAATGGTAAATAAGATCTCCAATCTGAAAGCATGCCATAGCTAGGCATATTTGAAGGGAATCAAGGTATTATCACCCAGAAGAACCATATGCCAAGAAAAAGGTTATGGGTGGAAGGGGTGAAAGAGATCATGGATCCATCGCCAGTAACATTGATCCCATATAAAGAACCAAAAAATGTGTAAAAATGACTCTAGTTGACCACAAAAAAGGCAATGGGGGTCAGGAACTCCCAGATGCCGTAGTCAAGAGCCAAAAGCAAGCCCTGGAAAAGAATACACCAAGCGAAGTGTGCAATTTTGGGTTCATTAATGGCGTGCCACACAGTGGAGAACCTATGACTCCAAGTGCGATGCAAAGATTGCAAATGCCAACATTGGTTGAGAACATCAACCATGGGCAAGTGAGGAACTAGCCATCGGTAACCTAGCCTAGGTTTATAGCTGGTTATCAAAGTGTCTAGATACCACTTCCAATCTTTCTACCAAGGGAAAGAAGACTAAATACCCACTTTGTGTGACAAATGTGAAGGCACCCCAGAAACTAGAAGATCAAAAATCTATCAATCTAGACAAGTGACCCAAAATTGCACTCACATGT